>PVJD01006226.1:0-101755 GCA_004026545.1 Mormoops blainvillei
GTTAGTTAAGTCCTCAGCCAGGTCCTGACTAAATAAATGGGACTTGTCTCTGAATCCCTGGGGTAAAACAGTCCAGGTTAGTTGTTGAGACCACCCTTCAGGAAGTGTCTATTCAAAAGCAAAAAGGAATTGAGAATTTATATCTAACTGGATGCAAAAGAATGCATCCTTGAGATTTAATATAGTAAATCACTTAGAATCTGCAGGTATTGTCCCTATAAGGGTGTATGGGTTAGGAACAACAAGGTATAGCAGAATTTCTGTTTCATTAATGATTCTTAAGTCTTGGACTAGCCTATAGAAGTTGTCTTTTTTCCTGAATGCTAATACAGGAGTATTACAAGGGAAATTACTGGGTCTGAGTAACACCAAGAGAAAGGAATTTAGAGATTGTAGGTTGGAGTCCAGCCATCGCTTCAAGCCTTAGTGGGTATTATTTCTCATGGGGAAACTGTGAGGGGTTTTTAAGATTAATGGGGACTGGGGTAGTGTTTTTAGCCCTACCATGGGCCCCGGTATCCCAGACCTCTGGGTTCATTTGGCCCTCCCCTGTAGGAATAGGAGAGCTCAGATGGCCTTCATTATATGTGACATTTGGAGGGGTGGTCTCAAGACAGGATTTTGATCTGTAATTATTGTGGTTCCTAATCATTGGAGAAGGTTCCTTCTGAGGAGAGGGGCTGGACATTCAAGGACTGCAAGAAAGGAATGAATGAGATAGTGTCTATCCCAAAGACAGCCTAAAGGGGGAGTGAAATTCTTAGTAGTAGTCTTTCCTGCTACCCTAGGACAGTGCAGGATTATGAGGAAACGGGTCCAGAGAAGGAAGTAAGGGCAGAGTAGGTGGTCCCAGTATTTAATAGGAAAGCTACTGTCATACATGCCACATCCAGTCCAGTAATGGTGACCTCTTAAGGTGGGGCAGACCAGGGTGGCAGTTTCAGTCCTGTGTTAACATCTGTAAGGCAGCTGTGGCCTCATGCCCGGGGGCCCCAAGGTCCCAGAGACAGAGTGCTGTCCAGTGGCCTGTAGTTACGGCATGGTGTCAGAGGTGGCTTGTCGTGATTTGGACACTTCTTGTCCTTGTGCCCTGTTTTTGACATATTGAACACTTTGTGTCCTTGGTAGTGGACTGAGAAGGGTCCATGGGATGTGACTGTCCCACAAGGGTGGCTATAATTTGGGTGTGCCTAACTCCCTTCATTTTTCTACCTCCTGAGCCCTGGTCTCTTTCTCTGGTTCCTGGCTGTAGAAGACTGTGCTTAACATTTCATTTAAGGAAACTCCAGGTTTCTGAATAAGCTTCTGGCATTTTCTTCTTATAGCAGAGGCAGATTGGGTTAGAAACTATTCGTTTAGTATGACTTGACCTTCCTATGATGCTAGATCTAGATCCATGTGTTTGATTCTCACCCGGGCCTTGGCTGACAGCGGAGACCTTGGAAGAGTTAATGGTCTTTTGTCAGCCCGCCTAGAGGCCCACTTTAATACAAACTAGAAAGTGTTTTCTTTCCTATTTTTGAGATGGGTTATCGTAGTCCCATTCAGGGTCTACAGGTGCAACTGCTGACTCTCCAGTGGGGTATTTGCTGTCAGATAGGTATAAGCTATTGGCAATTTTTTTGGCTTCCTTTATTACCTTTTCCTGTTCAAAATCTGATAAGGTTTGCCCTCAAACAACCATAATGTCTTTCTAGCTAAACTTATAAGCTAAGGTAAGGTGTTGAAATGTAACTATGTACTTATCTGGGTTGTCGGAGTAGCTTCCCAAGTCCGCCTTAATCTGTTTAAGCCCTTCCAGAGAGAAGGGCTTATGTACTAGCTGGGGGCCATGCTCCTCTGCAGCCTCAATCAATGGAAAAAGCTCAGTCCGGGCTGGGGTGGGGGGAAGCCTAGGACTGGGAAGTGTGAGGGTCACTAATTCAGCTGATTGTCCAAGATATAGAAGCAGTGAGGACACTTCCCTTAAAGGGTTCCCCCCCCTCCTAAAATAGAGGGTGGAGAAAGGGAGGTGCCTATGGAATGGCCACCAGATGGTACTGTGGTGAGGGTTAGCTTATATTTGGAGCACGGGTCCCCTCTGCCTCTTAAATAGAAGAATGCCTGTACTTATGGGATTTCTGACCACCTGCCTAGGCATTTGCAAAAGTTGTTAAGTTGGAATATGGTATCATGACTCAAGTGTCCATACATTGGCCAGGATTCCCCATCAGCTAACTGATATTGAGGTCAAGCAGTGTTGCAAAAAAAACATTAGTTTTTTCTTCTTTATAGTTTGGGGGCCAAACTGTGACCATTTGGAAAGGATAAAGTGTAGTGGGGTTCTGTCTGGGATAGACTCCTGATTTCTCACCTGGAAGGAAGAGCCTACATCTAGAGTATAACCTCAAGGGTCGCAGCATCCCAGGACCCGAGATCCTGCTATATCCAGAACAGACGCCTCCATTCTGGACAGATGTTGGGGTGCCTGGAAGGGCGAGTACAACTGGTTAGAGACCCCAGTGTCCTGGGATGTAGTCCTGAGAGTCTTGGTGTTCCAAACTCAAGACCTGCTCTCTCCAGAATGGACATCTCTGTCCTGGACAGATCCTTCCAAAGTTGCTTGTCCCTGTTTTCCTTTGGGCCAATGTGAGGAGTCCCCCAACACTACTGCTTTCTGACTTTGCCTCTCAGGGGATACCAGTGGAGCCGGAGAAGGAAGACTGCAAGATGTGGGCTGCCCCATGAGATGGGCAGCAGCTGCCTCTCCCCTTCTCTGGGTTTCTGGGGGCTAAGGTCCTGAGATGGCATGGGGGTGAAAGCTGCAACTGGCAAGCGAGCCTTTGTTTCTGCTGTGTGATGGTGTTTGCACTTCCTTTGTCCTGTCTTGATTGTAAAGCAGCAACAACAACAACAACAAACATTGAGTCTGTTTCTATCAGTTGGTCAGTGGGTGAATGTATTTCCAGATGTGCTCGGCCCTTCGTAGTCTTAGGGCTGATGTTTGTGTACCTTTGTAAAGCCTTAGTTAATTGTCCCCCCAAAAGGGCAGGATTTTATTTGCCCCATCTTGTCCTTCATTTGTCCTAGTTTAACAGGTCTACTTAGGGTCCTGGTCTGGGATTGTGTGCTTTTGAGTGCAATGACCAGCTAATTGATTAGTAGACGTCCTAGCAGGTCCTCTTTGTGCTGCCCTTAATTACGGTGTAGCAGTGGGAGGGAACACTCTGTAAGTTTCTCCAAGTGAGGTCATAAATCAGTGATTACAATTGAGAAAGGATTTTGCTTTTGTAAGAACATTTGGAAGTAACACCAAAAATTGTAAACGAAAGTGTATCAGGCTGAGAAATTAGTTTATTTGTCCCCAACTCTCTATTTTACCTGGGTTTTCCATTGGATATAATGATCGACTTTGGAAAATTAAGGGGAGTTCTTGGCTTTTTATTTGTTATTAAAGTTGCCTTTGCCACTTATCTATATGCCTTTCCTTTTCTTTCTAATTTCTAGTTTTCCTTGTTCCCATTTCCCTTCTTGAGTTTCCTACTCCAATGCCCTTTCCTTCTGTATGTCTCCTCCTTTTATTCTTTCCCCTTTTCACCTCCTCAGTTCCTTCTTTTTGCTCTCACACCCCCTACGCAATCCTTCTTCAACTTGCACAGGCCACCTCTGACTCCCACGAGCCCTCCGAGACATACTCAGACCCTCTGCAATGTGCTCAGTCCTTCTGTAAACTTCCCGGTCTCTTATTAGAATTATAAATAGAAGGATGTTAGAACTCGGTAGACTCTTGGAGATTCGTGCATAATTTCCTTATTTGACAAAGCTTTCCATGTATCTTAAATGTATTTAATAAGCCTGATTTGTCTAGAATTTTTCTCTTTTGTAAGAAAAAGAATAAATCCTTGAGATATTTCAGGGGCTCTTTGAAATACTCCAAAGTCATAAGAAAAAGACTCTTAAATTTTAAACACCAGAAAGCTTGCCAAACATTTGACCTAAGGAGTATATTATGAAGTAATATTTGACTATTTGTTTAAAGTGATAATAAAAGCCATGAAATATTAATATAAGTTGACAAAACTTTGCCCTTAGGATTGAGAGACATGAATTTTCTTGGAAAGTTAATTAAGCATTTGATTAATGTAATATACCACGATACATAGTTATTTTACTAAAAAGAACTTTACTTTTTAGGCAAATATAGGAAAAAATTTCTCCCACTTATTATAAGGAAAACAACCAACCAATTTTTGCATTAGCTTGTTTATATGATTTCCTCCCAAGACCTCTATAAACCTTCTTTAATTGTACAGCCTTTCTGTAATATACACAGTCCCTCTTAGTTTGCTGCTTTTTGTATATTCAGAAGTAAAACAGTTTTTGGGGTTTTTTTTTTCCTTTGCACATTGAGAGAGGAAAGAGTTATTGCTTACGGGAACAGTGAAACAAAGGAAGGGCTTAGGGTGGAGAAAGTAACAGGAGAGAGCCCTGGTCAGCTGCTTTGGCTTTTTAGAAAAGTTCAAGTTAGGAAAGGAGTGAGCTAAGGGCTGCCTTTGTTCACCTGAAAGTTAGAAAAGGAGGGTCCTGGAGACAGGATCAGGGGGTCGTCCCAGGCTGAGCTTCTGCTGCCGACCGCTCCCCTGGCTGCGAGTCTCCTTGGGACCCATAATACTTAGAGGAAATACCAGGTTTATGCTGGAAAGGGGAAGAGAGAGTAAGACATTCACCTGGCAAATACAATACTGTGACTCGTGGGAGAGATACAGCAGGCTTACAACAGGTTAATGATTCCATCTTATTGTTTCCTGGCCATGGTTTAGAGGCAGAAAAGACTAGGGGATTTTGAGTAGTGGGTCAAAACGTGCTATTTTGTCAGAGGGGTTCCCAAAGGCCATTACGCCTTTGGTCATTCCTGCTCTGTTACCTGTCTCTGTTTCTCCCCTGGTCATCTAAAATTGCTGGCGGGGGGGCTCGAAGTGCTGGGTGATCAACCCTTACTTTGCATGTCCCTGGAAGAGCCAAAGTTGCATTACAGTGACGGGAGTTCCCTATGAGGCCCCTGCATGTCTTAGGGATTGACCCCAGACACCTGTGTGAGGCCCCCACTCACACAGGCACAGCCGAGAACTTGGATCAGAGGGAGGATGTGCCCCTTCAGTCTTCAGAGACCAGGTGAACCTGAGCACTCATCTCAATCTTATTCTTGTCTCCGCCTCCAAACACAGTCCCAGCATATCTGAATACCTCTCCTCCACAGCACTGCTGTGTCTCCTTTAACCCCAAAGCTGAAACAGGCAATAAAACAACTGCTGGTCAGACTGGTTCACTGGGTGCCCGATGGCTGTAGAAAAAGGGTAGAAGCCGAGTCACTGCACCAAAATATGTTGCGGTGGGGAGGGAGAGACCCAAGTCAGGAGGCCTTTCTTCTCCTCTGCCTCAGTTCTTGTCTAACCTGCAAGAAAATAGTTCAAGCGAGAGGAAGACAAACACATACAGTGGAAACGAGATAGCAAATTTACTTATGAAACACAGTCAAGCCTAGAGCTGCCAGCAGGCACCCGGCAAGGCTAAATGTCCTACATATAGAGGAAAGAAAGTTGTTAGTGAATATGTTAGTAAGTTAGTGAGTTTGTTCAATACACTTGAGCTGAGGTTACAAGTAGGTATTTAGCTAATCTAAGTACATAGACTCTTGGGGTCCAGGGGTTATATACCTCAGCGGGCTTCTAGGTTACCCCTCCTTCCTCCTTGGAAATAACGTATAGCTATAAGGGCTATCTTTCTCAGTAGTACAGTCTCTTTGTCTTAGTGAAATTGTTAGAGAAACTCCCTTTCCCAGCATAGAATCTCAAGGGCCTCCCCTCTTCTCGTGTGATTCCTGCTCGTGACTTTCAGAACACCCAGTAATCTTAGTAAGATTGTTACAGAAGCCCCTTTTCTCAGCACAGTCTCGAAGACTCTCCCCTCTTCCTGCGCTTTTTTGCTTGTAATGTTCCAGGAACCTGGCAACTTTATCCAACTGAGCTCAGGACTGTGGAGTTAATTGGTGAGACTTGTTTTCCTTTGTCTTCTGGTCTCCTTTTTTGTTAGATCGTTACAGCAAAGCCCTGCCTTCATTTCCCCTCTGGACGCTCATTCCTAGCTGCTACCTGGCAATATTAAAAACAGATTCCAACTAAAATGTTTTAATTACAGGTCAATATCAGATAAAATCTCTCTTTTCCATTATTTTTTCTATTAACATAATAAATTGTTCTGATGGTGCTGAACAATCAGCAAGACGAAAAAGAGCAATGTGCTCTCAATAACATGGACTGTGATGTATCTTCTCTGTGAAATATATAGACAGAATTGTTATTATCTAGTTATTTATTGAAATATTACTCCAATAGCATTATCATCCTGACTCTACAGCATCAAAGTATAAACTTAGGATGATAATCTATCAGATTTAGAGTACTGAATTGAATGTCTATTTTCTAACAGGTGTTTTATCACTGATGATAAAACACCTGTTAGAAATTAGTTTCAGATATATTACCTGATAAAAATGAATTTGATTTATTTTTGTTTTAAGCCACCAAGTGATAGGGTGATTGGTTACACAATAGGTAATTGCAATAGGATATAATGGCTTTTATTTCTAAACTTACTTATTGATTTAACTTCCTTAATTAACATATGGCTTTTCTTATTTAAAATTTAAGAAAAGTATGATTCAACATTATAATGTTACTTACAGAGCAATCTCAGGTACAACCTCTCAGATTCTACAATAAAATACAATATTTAAAAAGCAATTTGAAAAATTAGAACCTCAGAACTGTGAAATATATGTTACTCTACTGTCATAATCTCATATGAAATTATTCTCACTGTAACACCAGTGGGGATCTTTTAAAATATCAATATCTATTGTAAACAATGCTAATGAGATAAAATAAACCAAGGAACCTGAAAGAAATAAGGAGATGTTTATGGCATATCCTATGCCTTTATTCTTCCTCAGAGAATCCTTTTTACTTAGGACTTTCAGCTTGTGTTCAAATAAACCCGATGTGTCAATATTTTCTCTATTATGTCTATGTGATTTATCCCTGTGATTTGTATAAGCTGTAGTTTGTTTTTCCATTGCTGTTTACTATTCCATTATAATGATGTGTTTATTGTAATTGGACATTTGTGTTGCTTCTAGGTTGGAGCTTTTATGAATAGCAGTTTTATAAGATTCCTTTAATGTATTTTGATACATTCATAAGTGTATACAATGAACTGATTACCGTGTCATATTTTCACTTTGCTAAGTGGTTTTTCAAAGCAGTTGTAAAAAATTACGCTCCTGTTTATAATGTTTCGGAGTTTCAGTTGCTCCAAAGTCTTGACAACACATAATTTTTTCAGTTCTTTTAATTTTAGCTAATCTGGTCGTGATACGTTATTCAACATTTAATTTTTCCCCTGATTATGGTCTGTAATTTGGCTAAGTGTGGATATCCACTTTTTCAAAGCTCGTTTTTAATATTTAATATTTAATTGGGCAGTGTTCGTTCTCATATTGATTTTTAATTGAGTTTGCTAATACACTCTATTATGCATTCTGTGTTTGATATATGAATGACAAATATCTTCTCCAACATGACACTTGTTTTTTACCTTTTTCATGATAACTTTAAACATTACAACTTCTTAATTTAATACTCTCTTTAATCAATATTTTTCTTTATATTTATTACCTTTTGTTGCTTAAGAACTCTTCCCACACCACGCTTATGAAGACACTGTCTCATGTTAATTTGTAAACACTATCTGTAATATGCCTTTCACATTTTTAATACAATTGTCTACATACCATCTAAAGAATATATGACCATGCTGAAGAGAGTGTGCAGAAAAATTCTTCAGGAAATGTTTAGCGGGATAGGTGGGGTGTAATCATCAAAAAGACCAAGATGATAACAAAGGAGATGAAGGAAGTGAATTGCAATAACTTTGGATGTAAGAGAGATTTGCTGCTAAGTTGCAAGATGAAATGAGAAAAAGACATGGTTGATGATAAAATCTGTGTTTTTTGGCTTAAGAAGTTTTGATTTAGAAATGTGAGAAAAACAAATTGTGGTTTTGATAAATAATGAGTTCTGTTTAGAATATATTAAGCCTCATTAAGATACTAAAAAATTAAAAGATAGAAAAAATAGGTCACTATATATACAACACGATGATTAATAGAAAATGTTACATACAGATTTTGTGCACTACCAGCATTTAGATGGTATGGAAAGGGCCAGGATTCAATCTTAAGGCTTTGCAACATCTGGAACCTCAATATCAGAGGAAGTGGAAGAACAGAGAGTGTCCTTTGGATAAAAGCTAATGCAGGAGAACATATTATTACAGAAGTTTAGGGAAAAAAATGTTTCTGAAAAGTAACTGATTGACATGTGGAATGACCCTGAAAGATGGCATAGGAAGAGGAGAAGGAAATATCTGTTGAGTTGGTATAAGAAAGTGGTAACAGAGTCTCAGAAGAGAATTTTCACTTAATGGTGGGAACAGAAAGCAGATTAGAGAAGAGAAGTCTGGATGGGACTAAAGAATAACTAAAACAAAAATATAGGCTATTCTTTGTATAAAAAATTGTTTTTCTTATTCTTATTGAAAGTGGGGTAGGGTACCGAGGTAGTGTCTAAAAGAGATGTGTTTCAAAGATTGATTTTATGATGAAGACAAAAATAAATAAGTTATACATAGAGACAGACAGAAGACGCACAAGTTTAAGCATTGGGAATGACCGAACTACAAAGGAGAGAGGAGCAGCAGAATTGAAGGAGTCCTTGAGAAAGAGAAAACAGAAGACAATGTGTTGGTCTAGCAGAAGGACAGAAGTTTTCCCTTTATTGCAAGGGACAATGGATAGTTTAGTTATTAATTCAATTGTCTGTGCAGGTTCATGGATGGAAGAGGAAATATTTTCTATTTTATTTTTCCCCTCAGTGGAATTTAGGCCCATTGCCTTAAAGTTAGGTATTTAAAAAAAAAAAAGAAAAAAAAAAGAGTGTTAGAGTTTTAAGATAAAGATCAGTCAAACAGTAAGACATTCAGGTAACACTGAGAGATTAGTTAATGTCTATGTTTTAAAGTAAATTTAAACTTAAATTTAAAATAAATCAACCCAGTTTTGCGATATTTGCTATAATGTCTAATTGTCTGGATTTATGCAGAGAGAATATTAATTAACTAGCTGGTTAGTTCCTCAGGCTTTTGGATTTGCCAGATAAAAATAAGGAAATGAAGGGCATGGGAATGAGAGTGAGTTGCGCAAGACTGGCTGTCAAAACGGGCTGTGAGTATAGGCTGATGGGGAGATGAGCAAAACATGATAGGATCAGTGAAATGTGGCCTTGCTGAAGTACAGCTGTAAAGCTATATTTTTGTTCCAATATATAATCTTGGGAAAAACCTTGTATTTAAAATTTTATTTGCTACTGTATATGTAAATGTTGTAAGACTTTAAATTTAAATGTTAAAGGTTTGTTTACAATGTACGTATATTACATGATCATTTAGAAAATAAACTTTTAAAACTAGTTAAATAATACTAACCCATAAATTATAGAATATCCATGCAAGAGAATATGATGTAGCAATTAAGATATTTCAATTAAGTAAATGTATACAGTACTTATACTATTGTATGAAATTTTCATGTATACCATTTATGTCTTGATATAATGGTAACAAACCATTATAAAAATAGTCATTTAAGTCATTCAAGCATTTTGTATGTATTACATACAAAAGCCACATGAGGTACATGCAATTACAATTTTCATTGCATTTGCTTAGGAAATCAAGCCCCGGAGAAGCTGCGTCACACACCCAAAGTCGCGCAACTGTAAGCGGTAGCGTCTAGATGTGAACAGAAGGTTCCTGGATTAAGATCTGTCTCATCACCGCACACAATGTGTAAGCGTAAAGGAAAGTCTGAAAAGATCCACTTTGAAAAGTGACAACAGTGATTGCTTCTCACGGTGTGATGACATTTTAAAAAGTTATTTAGCTGCATTTTCTAATTTTTATAAGAGCATTATATGATTGCAAATGGAAAATAATTTTCAAGAGTAGTAGGAATATTTTATTACACACATTAGTGTTTTTTAAAAGCAAACAGGAGGCATGCAGATGAGAAATGTTTGGTTGGGTACAACATGGTTCAAAGTTCAGACTAAGGGAATGAATAACTTCTGTCTTGTACTGAAAACTACAGGACTATTATTTCTGTCTTCAAAAGATTGGTGTGTGTGTATAGAATTTACTATTTTGTCAGTACTTAAAACCACATAGCAAAAATTTAAAATTTAGCATATTTTGAATTGATTGAATACATGATACCCAATATCTTGAATTGAAGGATCAATCCTAGTAAATAAACATAGATACGATAATAATGTTTCACAGGCAAATTAGCAGTATACTTTGTTACTTTATTATTTTTGTTCTTTTCTCAATTTTCATTAACTTTCTATTTTATCTTTTATTTAATAGACATTTCAATTATAAATACATTGTAATTAACCTATAATTATTGGATTATAAATTTAAAAACTAAGTGACATTTTAAACATACTTATTGCAAACAAAATTATATACCTGACTCATTATCAATGGACCCACAAGGATAACAGTCCTGTTAGAATCTGAAATATTTCCTTATCCATTTATGGTATATTTTTAGTCATATGCATATGTTAAAATAATTTATTCAGAAATTAAGAAGAACATGGCAGAATAAAATAAAAACCACAAGGCTTCACTCAGAGATTTGGTTTATAACTAGTTAACCATATCATTTCTACAGGACAATAGGAAAAGTGGTACTATAACAGTTATTCCAGAATAACAGCATAAACCCACACTCTCCTGGGTATTCTGGGTTGTGTATTTGACTTTGTTATAATCCTGATTCCCTCCAGCCTGATTACCTCGCACATTTATCTGCCTTCTTGGCATCAATTTTCACATCTGAAAAATGAGCAGAGCGGAGCAGATAAATATCTTAAATGTCTAATATTTATTATTCACTCAGTGAATGTTTTTTACATACATACCCTATATGTGACATAATTATATAAATGTTGGGGTGAAACTGCAATAATGAATAATATACAAAACACCACTCAGGGAGAACAGAATTTGTGAAAAAAAGAAAACAAGTTATGGATCCAACTGTTTCAATACATGAAAAAGAGTGGAGAGTGTCATAAATGGAGCTAGAGTGATTTTCTAGCTATTCCTTTTTTGGAATCTGGATTATATTCTTTCTCTTATTAGCAGTTGTTATCAAGAGTTTCATCTTAAAAGTCCATGTTTTCTACTGCTTCAGCAACCCTCACTCAATGATCACATTCCGAACTTTGTCAGCACCTAAATTGGACACTGTATTGTCCAAAATCCAAAAAAAGCCTGGTTAACAATAACCTTACAGCAATGTGTACGAGTGACTAAATTAAAGAGTGGAATAGTGGAGTTACCTTTTTAGGTTAATTTAGGACCTAAACAGAATTCTAACTAATCATCATGAAAAAAAGTAGATTTTAGAGATACTTTGAATTGAAAAAGTTAACCAATAATTTCAACTATCCAGTGAAGATGAAATGATCCAACATGAGCTTAGTTACCTGACGGTCACAGTGCTCTTAAAAGAAAAGCCAGATGAAAACTTAGGTTTGGAAGGGAAATTATTGTATTAATCATTTAAAAGGTGAAAGTTCACTTACACCAAATGTTCTAATTATTAAAGAGTAAAATAATACATAATAGAAATTTTTTAAGAAATTAACATATTTTATTAAATGATAATTGAATGCTTGGGAACTTCCAATGATAACCATTTTTATTTTTTACTTAAACTAGATCTTAGTTATTGTTAATAAATGAATACTTACCATTTTTCCTTGTCCTAGCATGGTTTCTCATTTTTTTCAAAAATTATTTAGTAGAATTACTGATTAACATGCAATTGCCATTGTTAATGCTGTTAGTCTAAAATAATTGAGTAGTGGTGGGACAGAACCAGAGACAGATATGAAGCTCAGGTTCATTTAACCAACTGGACTGGGTTTAGACATCTGTGGATACAAAGGAGATAAAAACGGAAAGAAATACTCCCAAG
The DNA here is from genome assembly GCA_004026545.1 of Mormoops blainvillei. NCBI lineage: Eukaryota > Metazoa > Chordata > Mammalia > Chiroptera > Mormoopidae > Mormoops > Mormoops blainvillei. The sequence goes on from PVJD01006226.1 coordinate 12,149, forward strand.
AGTCAAGCAATACTATTTTGGTCATAAGGAGAGAGGTTTCCATGTACACATGACGCTAAACGTCATCCATACGTCATTTTCCAGCTTCTGCACTGAATTAAGCAGCATCAGGGCACCCTGAGAACAGGAAGCTGTGCACACACATCTGTCATCACAACCCCTGGCTGGTCCAGTGCCATACTAATAACAGGGAGAGGCAGTAAGGAGGTTTTCTCAAGTGGCTTCATGGGCATTTGTTTATAACAAGTGGGTAACAGAGTCTAGAATTAGGAAGGGGAGATGTTCCACAAGCAAATGGTAAATGAGGATATTATGATTCAGACACCACTATGAGGGCTCTTACATAACTGACAGTTATTTGGAAGCAAACTAATTCCTGGAAATAAAGATGGTGAAGAATTGTGTCACAATGTCCCAATTAAAAAAAAAAAAAAGCAGGATAGGGGTTATCTCTTCCTGAAATATTTTCTAAAATTCTCCTGTGAAACCATTCGGTCCAGGGCTTTGTGTGTCAGGGTTTCTTTGATTACTGCTTCAATTTCACTAGCTGTGTAAGCCATGACATCATAAAAGTTCTAGAGGAGAACACAGACAGGAAAATTTCAGATATTCCACATAGCAATATTGTCACTGATATGTCCCCTAGAGCAAGGGACATAAAGGAAAGAATAAACAAATGGACTATATCAAATTAAAAAGTCTCTGCACAGCTAAAGAAAACATTTGCAAAATGAAAAGGAAACCAACCGTATGGGAAATATATATTTACCAATGATAATTCCGACACAAGTTTGATCTCTAAAATATATAAAGAACTCACACGGCTCCACACCAGGAAGATAAACAGTCCAATTAAAAAATGGGTAAAGGTCCTAAACAAACACTTCTCCAAGAAGGACATAGGAGGTTCATAGACATGTGAAAAGATGCCATTAGACAGATGCAAATTAAAACCACAAGGAGATACCTCTTCACACCAGTCAGAACGGCCATCAAAAACAAATCAACAAACAAGTGCTGGAGAGGATGTGGAGAAAAAGGAACCTTAGTGCACTATTGCTGGGAGTGCAGGCTGGTGCAGCCGCTGTGGAAAACAGTTTGGAATTTCCTCAGAAAACTAAAAACAGAACTACCTTTCGATCCAGCAATCCTCCTGCTGGGAGTATACCCTAAGAATCCTGAAATACCAATTCAAAATAACCTATGCACCCTAATGTTCAGAACAGCACAATTTACAATAGCCAAGTGCTGGAAACAGCCTAAGTGCCAGGAGTAAATGAGTGGATCAAAAAAATGTGGTACATTTACACAATGGAATACTATGCAGCAGAAGGAAAGGAAGAGCTACTACCCTTCACAATGGCATGGATAGAACTGGAGAGCATTATGCTAAGTGAAATAAGCCAGGAGGTGAAAGACAAGATACCATATGATCTCACCTATATGAGGAATCTAATCAAGAAAACAAACAAGCAAGCAAAACAGAGCGAGAGACATGGAAATAAAGAACAAACTGAGAATGTCCAGAGGGGAAGGGGAAGGGGGATAACAGGGTAAAGAAGGGGAAGGGTCAAATCAAGGAACATGTATAAAGGATCCATGGACAAAGACAAAATGGAGGGGGGAGGACTGAATGTGGGAGGTGGGGGATGGGATGGGCAGGGGAGAGTAATGGGGGAAATTGGGGTCAACTGTAATTGAACAACAATAAAAAGATTTTTTTTCATCTATTGAAGAGCAATGTTCTAATTGAAGAACATATAATGATGAAGTTTTAAATATATGGGTCATATAAACTATAATAATCTATTTTTAAAAGCTGTATTCATTATCTTTTGGTTTTTTAAATGATAATCAAGAGGTAGCTGAATGCTGCCTCCATAAAGGGCAAATCAAGGCCAAAACAAAAATAAGAAAGTTGTTTGGACTACAGATATTTATCAACCTTACTTCAGATTTCCTCAATTTCTGTGTCATGTGTGCCTGTGATAAGTGTGCATTTGTAAGCAATTTTATAGTTCTGTCTCTGGGGCCTAGAACCCATTCACAGACAATTTATGAAATAAATATGCTCATTCCTAAAGTATAGCATAAGTCATACGGCTTTGACTTTGAAACCTTAATAGTAACTCATATCTTCACTAACATTTCTGCAATCATAAGAGTTTCAAAGCCTGTGATGGAAATAAATACAGGTTTTATTTACATTTTAGTTTTGATCATCAATCCTCTTCAAAAATTTTAAAATATCCTACATTTATGTCTCTTTAGGGGAAAAAGAAGATTTTCTAATCATAGCATAACAAATGTGGAAACAGATACAAAGAGACAAGAATTGCTCAAGGTGAATGTTAGAGGCATGATTAAGTGAAAACAAACAACCACAGAATATAGATCATTATACAGATGCTTAAATTGTAAAGAATATAAATAGTTGCAAAATGAAAAAAAATAAGACCTGAAATTCAGTGTAATCTAATGAGAAAACAATGTATGTTATAAAGTTGCATAAATATAAATAAGTAGAACTCTACATATAATCCCTGATTTTTATTACAGTGCTTCCTTTAAAACAGTAAATTATAACAGCTTGGTGTAAAGCAGGCTGACTTTTCTCAAACAAACAAAACGAGGATCTCAGGCTATGTTCCTACACATTTGGAAACAAATAAATGTGGCCAAAAAAAGCATGAAAACCAATATATGAAAAAGATAAAATTTTATCCTCATGGGAACTATGAACTAGGTAATGTGAGTAACACACTGATACACACATACACGCACACACACAATTGCAAGTGCATACAACAAATATGTGAAGTCGGTGAGACCTAGTAATATTAGCGATACATTTTCTACAGCTCATTGCTATGTCAGAGAAAAAGGAAATGAGCTTATTCTTTACCAGACCTGTGCTCAGCAAGTCATATATGTTATTTCAATTAGTTTTCACAAGACTCCTAGAAAATAATTATCATTCTCCATTAAAAGAGAAAAAACAGTCAAAAGGGGAGTATTACTGAAATCACTGAACTTTCAGCAGATGCATTTAGGATAGAAAGTATATATTGGCCATACTTTTTCTACCCACTCATCCCTACAAAGAGACTTCTAAAAACTTTCCTGTCATAAATAGGGGTGGGGAGGGAATGTAAGGGAGGGAGGGAAAAAGAGAATGTGAGAGAGAGAGAGAGAGAGAGAGGGAGAGAGAGGGAACAATTTGGGGGCCTTATATATCCTTTGGCAGCCAGAAAGAATTGGTATGTCTACCCCCCAGTGGAAATTACCACCAAGAAAATAATTTGGTACTGGGTCGGGGGCGAGGGGGGGTAATTGTTTTAGAAAACCTGCATTCACGATGCCACAACTAATATAGAATAGTCCCACAGGAGAAATAAAGAAGAGGTTCAGAATGAGGGCTGTTTTCAGCATGTGCTAAATTCTGAGAATCCTCTTCAAACAGAACAGTGCAACTTACTTTTTGTTTCATACCCCTCCCAATACTGCTTTCAATATTGAATTTCCTTGTGATAAGGGTTTCAAGTTAATGATCAAAATGCACTTCATGAACCAAAATGATTTTAACTCAGCTTTTCAGAATTATTTTTCCTAAAATGTTCCCCGGGGAGTCAAATTTTCCTGACTCAAGATATTTCAATTGAAGATCTAAAATCGCTTTAAAGAGAAATAGCTAAATAAACGCTGTAATAATTTGGTAGACTGAATCTGCATGAATTATTTTTCATTAAATGGCAAAGTCTAATTCTAGGGAGTAAAATCCTGTTAATTGTTTTCATAAAGACATGCCCCAGGGCAACACTTAGTTTTTCACAAACCATAGGTTTCAGAAAGTTTTTAAACGTTCCAAAATTATTGCTTGCTTACATTATTCATCGAAAATGGAAAAATAAAAATGACCTTTTATGATGAGCACTTATTAAATATATTTTCCTTTGAGCATTAATTTACCCATGAATACCACACATTTATAAAAACTTCTTCTAGGATAAATAGTTACTTGCATTCTGTAAATGAAAAAAGACAAGAATAGCAAATAGAGTCACATGGACCGAAGATTTGTCAAAAACTTGGTTAACAGTTTCAAGTTATCTCTTTCTAGAAAAATCTGGCATTCTGGACTCTCCTCTTAGTTCTAAAGCTAGAAAAAATAGTGTTTGAGGCCACCAAATGCTCTAGTCACCCCAGACTTCACACTCATACATATACATAGAAATCCACATTTCCAAATGTGTTGCAAAAGAGAAGAAATGAACTGTTGTCCACGAAAACTAAGCAAGACTCTTCTTACTCTTGATTAAAGGTCTAGGACAAAGATTTAAAGCAAGCTGATTACTCCACTTCAGTAATCTCAAGGAAATTCATGTGTGCACACAGCTTCTCATACAGTAGATTATTAGATGAAATATTGCCTTAGCAATGTCAGGTTTTATTTTCTCTTGACCAAAGCATAGGTTTTTGCAGTTACATCACTTTTATAAACTGCCTTTATTTTCACTGTAGTCTAGAAGTTTCCTGTTGTGTAATGGATTGATCTTACCTCAGCTTGCAAAATTATCCCAAAATGGACTTGATTCCTTCAATTTTTCTACTTAAATTGTCATTAAAGCTTGCATGACCAGGACAGAATGTCCTTTTCTTAGCGTACATACTACCTGCATACCTTATTATGTTTCCTAATTGAGAAAAATGGTCAGGGGTGGACCTAAGTGCTTCTATGAATGAAAACTAAATTCAGGATTCAAGTAACCTTATCTCTCTTCTTAATGCCCTTCAAATATTAATGTAGAAAATCTCCTGAAGTTTCAATAGTACTGCAGTCAAGTGGTTATTTGTACATTTTAGAGTCAAGCACAAAGACTAAGAGATAAATTATACACTTCATAAAATAAATAGTATATTCAGATACCATGCAATGTTATCATGTTCTGAGTTCATTTAATGCAAAGGCATTTTAACTGTTATATAAAATTTAAACATTTAAGTTTTGAAAGCATGGTAAATAATATTTTTGATAAGCATAGTTGGATTTACCATTTTATAACACTGAGAACCAGGGTATTTATTGGCTGCCTCTTGGAAGAAAATGTAAGTGCATGTTATACACTTTCCCTATCTCTTCATGTAGATTTCAAATTATTTAAATAAATAAAATTTAAGGAGCTATTTTAGAGTAGTTTAATTCAACACATTGAAAAAAAGTCATATTTTCTCCCAGTGAAAAGTTAACAAAATTTAGTGGAAGTCCATCCAGATTGAAAATAATTCATTGCTTAGGCCTTGATCTTATAGTAACATGATGTTATTAAGCTTTTAATACAATTTTCTGAATCGCAGCTTTCTCATCAGTAAAAGGAAGTCCATTTTGACAATTCAATAACTATTTATTGGGAGACTGTTTTATTAATTTACCCATGAATACCACATATTTATAAAAAGCAGAGCTCACATTGTGATTTGTGAGAAATGATCTTAGACTAGAAATAATGGTAGCTCTCAGTTATTAAGAAACTTGCAAATATAGAGTATTGAAAGTTAGGCAAATTACATAGATAATTTTCACCTTTATGCAACTTTGTAAACTTGATGATATTTTATTGATAATATTTTCATTATAAAAGACTTGTAAGAACAGCTAAGAATCTTGCATAATTAGTAAATAAAAGTATTAAATCCAAACTCAGATCTGTATTGTTCATTCCAAAACAACATGTGTTTTCCCCTATATACTGATAATAAAAACAGAAGACTTCAATCCATTGAAATAATCTATTATAGTATAGAAGTAAAAATGTGAGAAAACACATTACTTCATGTTAGAAGAACTTCACATCAGAAAATCTGAGTTCAGCTATGAGAAACTGAACTAAAATATCAAAAGGGTAAGTTTAACATCAATGAAAATGTTTACCTACAGGAAATGGGTGGAAAGGAAGAAGAGAAGGAAGCCGGTAGGGGTGATGACACAACACATTTTTTTCATACAATGCTCATTGTGAAAACATGATAGTGTTTCATATACTCAAAAACAAAAAATATTAAATTTGGGGAAAAACCTTAAAATTACATAAAAACAGAAACAAGTTAAGTAAACTGTATTTTATTTTTAAATTTTTCTCATAATTGTATTTATTTTTTTTAATTTTTTTCTGTACTTTTTTTCCATTACCATTTAGTTAGCCCCCTTATACCCCTCGTGATCACCACACTGTTGTCCATGTCCTTGAGCCCTTTGTTCTTTTTGCTCAACCCCTCCACCTCCTAACCTCCCCCCACATTAGCTGTAACCCTGCTCTCCATTAATCTGTCTCTATTTTGCTTCTTAGTTCAGTTTATACATTATATTCTACATATGAGTGAAATCATATGGAATTTGTCTTTCTTTGACTGGCTTATTTCATTTAGCATAATGTTCTCCAGGTCCGTTCATATTGCATCAAAGGCTAAAATTTTATTTTTCACTGCCAAATACTATTCCATTTGTAAATGTCCCATAGTTGTTTTATCCACGTATCTACTGACGGACACTAAATTGTATTTTAAATGAATAATATAACCACATGGAAGAGTGTTTGGGAAGAAAGAACTAGTGCAAATATACTTTGAATGCCTTAATTGGACTATAAAACCTCAGCTAAAAACAAAGAAATGTTTTACTCCAGTTACTAGACTTCTTTTTTGTAGTGACTTAAGCTACCAATTTGAAACAATTTTATCTATAAATTTTAGGACTGAACAAGTAATAGATACATATAGAAAATGAGAACCAGTTTGTCAGAGAAGAAAGTTGTAATATAGAAAGGGAAAATGATAGAGTAAACTATGTAGTGTTGAATTGGGATTGGGGTTATCCGAGGATCTAATAGATATGGGTAATTAAGTGTAGATTAGACCCAAATACATGTGTTTGTATGTGTTATACATTTTCTTAACTCTATCAGCTAATAGGACTAACAAGAAATAAAAACCTAGCAGCAATGGGAACACAATACCCGGAACTTGTTTTCTAAATATTATGTTTTAGAAAAGGGAAACTATAAAAGAAATACCTAAATCCATAGATATGCCTGAAAAGTAGCAAGATAAACCTGAAATATCCTGATGTGTCAGAAAATAAGAAAGTATTAAAAGAAATAATAGGGCCTTGGTCAGTATGATTCAATTAGTTGGAGAATCATCCCATGACCAAAAGGTTGAGGGCTTGATTCTTGTCAGGGTGCCTACCTATGTTGTGGGCTCAATCCTTGGCCCACCATTCCCAGTCCTGGGTGATTACAACCCCCAGTTTGGGCACAAAAGGGAGGCAAATAACTGATGCTTCTCTTTTGTATCGATGTTTTTCTCTCTCTCCCTTCCTCTATAAGCAAAGAAAAAAAACGGTCCTCCTGTGAGGATTGACAAAAAGAAGAAGAAATGATGGGGATAGGTCAAAAGGAACAGGAGTCAGTTTGAAGGGGCTTAAATTAGAGATACCTGGGACAATTTGCACCTCAAAATAAGTAATTATAATAGAGGGCCATAATCAATTCAGTAAACTAATCTAAACTTCTGGAACATGTCATTGTCTGAAATGAAAGAAAGATTTAGGGATTGTGTCAGGTTAAAGGAAATTAATGATATATGACATATAGATGTCATCCATAATCTTGGCTGAATTTTATTACGGAAGTTATTATCTAGACAATTGGCAAAGCCTGAATATAGAATTTGGCTATATAATAATATTGGGTTGGCCAAAAAGTTCATATATTTTTTCCATAAAATAAAAGTCACATTTTTCATTTTCAGCAATAACTTTATTGATTTGGCTATTTCGAGTATGTTGGCTATCCCCCATGTGGTATAATGTTGATTGTTCTCAATGTCTTAATTTGATTGCTATCAACTTCAGCTGACCTACCTTGACCATGGGGCATTGACCAGCAAGAGATCTCCAGCACAAAACTTTGTAAATTGCTTTTGACCGGTTCAGTAGTCACAGCACCATCTTCATACATTGCCTAAATCTTTTTTCTTTTTCTGCCTTTCAGTTGTGTTTTTACTTTTCTTGAAAAAATAAAGCATAATATACTGAAAATATTGCAAATTTTCTTCCCTCTTCAATATTAAAATGGCTACAGAAAATTCTCCAATTTTGATTTTTTTAAATGCACACTGCTATGATAGCTGTCACAGCAACAATCTAAAAAACTTGTTTTGAATGAAGTTAAAGACAACTAAGCACTACTAGAGTCATCTTATGGAAAAAACAATTTTTAGAAGGAGAGAAACGGAGACATTTGTTGTTCCAATTATTTAAGAATTTATTAGTCGATTCTTGTATATTCCCTGACCATATAGATTGAACTTGCAACCTTGGTAAATTTCCTTATTTTTATAATTTTACTGTGGATATTTAATAAATGTTTGTGTGTTTAGGAAATACTGAAGTATGTAAGGGTAAAGGGCCATTAAGTCTACAACTTATTGTACAGTGATTCAGAAAATTAATTATGCACACACAGAGACACATAAACAGGTAATACACAAAGAAAGAAAACAAAGGAAAAAGCGTATTTGGCAATATGTTAATATGTCAGGAAACTGTCTGAGGAACCTATGGAATTTTTTGAGTACTATTCTTATAAGTTTTCTATAAGTCTGAACATATATTAATATAAATATTCATAAAATTAGCAACAATGGGCTTCAAATTTCTACTTTTGAAAAATTTTGATTTTTCTGAAAGAATCTTTGCAAATGTAAAATTATGTAATTCAATAAAACAATTAAAATAAGTCTTCATGGTGGTATACTTCACATCAAGCCTGAATCTTAAAGCTGAATTTCAAATTTATCTTTACACAAAACAGCTGTCATCCAGCAGGATCTTTGGATTTAGGAAACTCATTTTTCATAATAATAAGGTACATGCTGGGCCTCAAAGTCATTAGGCCTAACATGTTTATCAGCTGCTGATAATATGCTATATATATTTTTAAAGAAGCTGCTAAGCTTCATAGAAAGACTACTTTCACTCTCAACTTCAGAGCCTCTTTTTGTTTGGTGTATAGACTGCTTTTCTATATCCTGTTCGGGTGTTATCAGATTTGTCTCATTATGTCAGGTTTTCGAAATACAGGGAAGACGAAATTCATTATTTTTCTCAGTATTCCTGCTCAAAGTGAGTTGACTTTATGTAAAACTTAAAATGTTGGTATTAATTGATAATTTTACAATAAAAAACAAAACAAAACTGTACATCTTGTACCCTTGAGGTGGGAACTTACATAAATGAAACATTCACTATGGAATAATTCACATACTTGTTATAGAGCCATAAATTTGGTGTCATAACATTAAGAAAATAAACAACAAATGAAAACACATCATTGCCTAATGTTTCTTTGTCACTATATGCCTTTAATTTTATTTACCTTAAACTGACTCTTTTGAGAGGCAAGGTAAATTCTTTGCATTGAGATTTTGGGCAAAATATATTCATATACATCTAATAATTTAATGATTTTATTATTTTCAACTTAGCATATATCTTTACCTGTTTTATTTTTTTCTTCAAATGGTCAATGGATGATGTCAATGTAAATGTTCAAACCTGTAGAGAAATTTTGTAAGGTTATTTGAGCCAAACTGATGACAATTGCTGGGAAGCAAAATCTCAACAGGTTGAGAAATGCTCTGGAAAATGGCAGTTTAGCACCTTATTTTATATGTTATAATCAAAAGAGGACACATAAGGGGGTCACATGAAATCCATTAGTGATAGATTAGGGAGACAGCAGAAAGTAAAGTTGGGGATAACTCTGGGATTGGATAAAAAGTAAAATGGTAGACACTTTTACAAAGCTGGGCACAAGACAGTTAACAGTCAACAATTAATATGGTAACAATAACAATGAGGGGGTTTGGGGTCTCCCCCAGGGGTGGTGACTGTGCTTTGCAGGGTCTGTCAAAAAGGAAATTTGATATTCCAGAGGTATGTTATCATAGATGCAAAAAGACAACAGGCGGGCTCTGGTAAGGTAAAGATTGACCTTTTGTTACAGAGAAATACCACTACCGACCTAGGACATGACTACCTACCATGAACTGGTTTTAGTTAGAAAGTTTTAATTTCAGACCATCCTTTGTGGTTACTTGAGCTCTCTCGAGTTTGTAATGCTACAATACAGGCCTCCCTGGGGCTTGTCAGACTTTGCGTGTGGTACCTTTTCTTCCACAATGATATGAGAAAACTATAGTGGGACCTTTTCTTTTGACAAATGAAACTAAAACAAATTTAAAAACAAAATCACAATTGAGAGAGCAAATAAGTTGAGAGAATAATTTTTACCTCTTGAGTACAGTAAATGTGTATTATTGTCCATAAATTATCCACTCCCTTCATGTTCTATTTTTATTGGTTCCAGAGCTTAAAGTAAAATTGTTTTGCATGATATCTTTGCCTTAAAAGTCAACATTTTTGCAAAGTCCCTCAGGAGCAATAGCCTAGCAATATCTTTGCCAATAGACAACACTTGAAAAATTGAAGCGGACACTCCTGTAGCAGTAGGTACTAATGAGAATAGGGAAGTGAAGATTAGCAGGAGCCCAGAGAGAATAACAAAGAGAACAAAACTGGAGAAGATCCAAAGAAGTCAGTTTTGCATTAAAATGTTTTTCCCCTTTTCTTTTTGATGTCTCTGTAAGAGTTTTAGATTTCCCAGGACAGATAACTTTTATTTCCCTAACACTGAACAACTTCCTCTACCTTAGTGCCTTACTACCTTAGCACCAATGGAAAGATGGTTTAAAGTTTGTATAAAGAACTGAGCATGCTCAGTAACCCACAATACTGTATATGTTGTCAGCAGAATATTATGCGATATTCTCCTAATGAAATTTCATTGCTTGTGTTAATTCATCTGATCTGCAAACCTGGAAGCTGGCTCGTATTAGAATTTTGGTCATTGTATTAAGACAATTAACCAGGATCTTATTAGCCAGGATTCTCCATTGTTAAAAAACAAAACAATAGATCTAATAAAGAGTTACTTATGTTAAACTTCGTATCATCAAAGTAAAACTTAATTAGTTTCGGCTTACCCAGAAATGAAAACTTAAGCCCGCCAGTCAAGAATTGCTTGATCAGCACGAGACCACTAGTTAGGTAATATGCCCCATAGACTGCTGTCATCTCCTAAAGAAAAGCACCTTGTGATAAGCAACTGTTTTTGTCATTTGTTTCTTTTTTGCCTAGTATAACTTCTTTGTTCCTACTGCCTTCTGCCTACAAAAGTTTTTTTGTTTTTTGTTTTTTTTCCATTTTGTACAGTTTCTTGGAACTCTTTTCTATCTGTTAGATTGGATGCTGCTCAATTTGAATAAATTTTTCCTCAGATTAACTCCTAAATTTTTAATATGCCTCCATTTATCTTTAATACTAGGGAAGTAGAAACAATAGAATATATATATTCAGAGGGAGCAAAAATGAGAGACAGAGAGTGAGAGATAAGACAGATTTATTTTAAGGAATCAGCTCACATGATTTTGGGGGCTGGCAAGTCCAATATTAGCAGGAAAGGATCTCAGGAAGTATTTTAAATTATAGAATTTCTCCTCCTCAGGAAAACCAGCCTTCACTTAGAACCATAGCTGATCAGGTAAGGCTCACCTACACCATCATAGGTAATCTACTTAAAACAATTGCAAACATTAATCACATCTACAAAATATCTTCACAACAACACCTAGACTAGTATTTGACCAAATAACCAGAAACCATACCCTTGCCAAGTTGAGAAATAAATTTTACCATCACAGTGTTTGTATGGCACTACTCTTAGTAAAGTCCTGGCAAAGACACTCTATGAACTCATTGACAAAGTTATTTCTCCTGACCAAAGTTTAGCAGTGTCTGCTGAGACCTTCTTTGACTAGTCTTGTACCTTGACCTATAAAGGCTTGGAAAAAACAAAACAAAACAAAACACTGACATAGCTTCTAACAACTCAAGGCAACATCCTGAGATGACCCTAGTCTCACTGGAAGTACCTACCTGAGAAAACGCAAGGCTGTCAAAAGAGTTTGCAGTTTTTTCCAGCCAGCAACTGAAGATAAGACTCATCGCTCTGTCTCTGTGGGAAGGTAGGAACTTAACTCGATAATTGCCAATTATCAAGTTCACATGCAATTCATATGGACTAAACCCTCTTTTCCACTTTTCTGGTAAATTTTTGCTTCCCTCACGTTAATGAGCATTTACCCCACACCTTGGTTCCTTATTATCCTTTTAAAATGCCCAATCACCTCTGTACAATTCAGTTTAGTTCACCTTAGCTCTTTTTCCTATGTGAAATAACATGTTGTTGATTGAAACACGGTCTTACTAATTTAACTGGTGTCTGACTTTATCTTTGACACCACTCTCCTTTCCAAAAAATGAAGAAACATTGAGAAAACAACGGGAATATTACATTAATTAATTAATTAAAATTATATCATACTACCTGATTAATATTAATAATATCATTATTAATTTTAATAATTAATCAAATATTTAATATAATGTGGACACCTCTTATGTCATGACACAACCAAAAAACTTAGATCTTATAGGAGAGTGTTAAACATAAGGAGACCATTATACTGAGGTGGCTCTGTGTAAGCAAACAAAAAACTAAAGACAACCTATCACAAACAGGCAACTGAGCTTTAGGCTGTAGCCACTCGATAATTTGCTTTCTTGGTTTGCACAGTTTTCCTGTGTCTGTCTCCTGGCTGCTGTCTATGAAGTGCTTTTAACCACTACCAGTTTGGTGCTGCCCAATCCCAATAGATTTTTGATCACATAAACTCTTAATGTTTTTAATACTCCCAGTTTCTCTTTTAACAACAGGAAATTAAAAGTGGAAGGGTTGCTAAGTGATTCCCAAGGGTATAAATGAGAAAAAAAGAAATATTTTAGAAAACACAGCCAAGATATATGTGTGTGTATACACACACACACATGTAATTCACAAAGAAAAATAAGTAATGGCTAAGAACCCTCTTCTCTGAAATCTCCATTTGTCTCCTTGATTATATGGTTGAAGTAAAAATATCCTTTACAAAATTACTAAAGTTCATCACAATTAAGCCAAAGACACCTCCCTTTTTTAAAGCTTATCTGTCTACTCACAAACAGTTCTGCCTAGAATTTATTTATTTCATGAATAATATTACGCTTCCAGTTTCATTCCATTATACAGTATCTACCACCTTGATTTCCTCCTTCCCTATTCTAGTCTTATATGTCTTGAGATATAAAAAACAATGCACATCCTCTCACACAAATGTCCTTTCTCCTGGAAGGAGTCACTACTCAAACTAATTTAATCCATACATTCAGTACAGAATTCTTTCACTTACAGCTACTCCTTCTGCCCCTACCTGTCTCATTCAGGATACCACTTTAGACCAAATATTCCTTAAAGATCTATTTATTTAAAAAGAAAAAACTTTTAAGATCTTCTATTTTTTATCTTTCTAATCAATCCCTGATTATGTCCAGCTACATTTACTTTCAAATTGAATATATAGAAAATATGTTACTACTAAAATATATATAGACAGGTAGGTAGGTAAGTAAGTAGATAATGTAGATATAAAAGTATTTGTAAGTTTTAGCTAATCAAAAATCACAGGTCTTTAATCATTGAGGAAGTATTCCTGCTTGCATAAACTTCCATATATTGGGAAGAACAGAAATTAGAAGTTAGAAATCCTTAGAGACTAAGTAAACATCCAAAGACTGAGGTGAACAAAATAATACAGCTTTAAACAAAAAAATATTAAGTCACCTTTAATTGAAGAGTTTACTTTTCAATCCTGTATATTACCATCTTCTATCAGTTGGAATAGGAATGACAGAACAGTATTAGTTAATTTTTTAAATAAAGGATTTTTTAACATGTGGGTTGTATTTGAAAACATTTTATCTCTGCTACAAGATTATCGAGCTCTTTATATCAACAATCTTAAGAGATCCTAATAAATCAACAATCTTAAGAGATCCTAAATCATATGTTTAACACCTAATTTTTCCCCTTCCTCATTCACTAAAAATTATTTTAAAATATTTTAAGATAATTAAAACAGTTTAATCATCAGAGAAATTCATTAGTCTGGAGTTACTCGTGGAATATGCAAGTAAAATCAGGTTCACATTATTTCATTGTTGTGATGTAAGATAAAGATAGCTAGGCCCTATTGTAAAACATTTTTTGCTTTTGTCCAGTTAAATCTGGTTTTCCTTTCACTAGTATGAAAATATTCTAATGAAATGAAAGGGAAAAGAATCAGACATAAGTATTCTGCTTACTGTCAAAAAGGAAGGATAAAGACTAGCCTCAATCAGTGCTAATGTTTTCATATTACCAATCATAAATAAAACTGAAGAATTTTACAAAACTTTCTCTGCATTTCTGTAATTATCATTTTAAAGGTTGTCAATCACTTATTTTCATGGTAACTGAAATTCTTGTAACACAAAGAAGGGTGGAAATGTAGCATAACTGGTGTTAAATATTTCATGTAACAATATCAAGTTTTAAGGAAAGATTTCAATTAAGAAACCAGGATTTTAGTCTCTGAACAAAAGCTTAGGGATTATAAATCTGTTAGCTATCCAAGGCCCATATTTCTGTCTCTATAACAAAAAAGGCTTAAGCTATCAAATCCATAAGATTTTCAATAACTTGAAAATTTTATGATATTAAACTTTTTCAAACAATGAATTCAGGTTTGAAATGTTTTAGTAGTTATACAGGTAAGAAAAAGGAGTTTATACAAAATAGTCACATTTTCTTGATCATTATCTAGCTGATAACTTCATAAAGTTACCAACCCAACTCAAAAGCAACTGTGATGAGTTTGAAAGCAACAACCACCATGTCAACAGCTCTAACAGAAAAAAAATAGTCGTAGTACACACAAAGAGAATTTCTAAACTCCCTGAGGGCCTGAAAGAGATGTCAGAATGTTGAAGAACAAACAGACAAAGATATAGTCCAAAACAAACAAAAGTACGAAAGGAAACAACCAAATATAAACAAACTTAAATAGTAATATAGAAATCTAAGATATAAAGAATAATATTGTTTCAAACTATAGGGAGCTTTGTTGGGTTTTTATAGGTTTATAAGTTCGACCACAACAAAATAATGAAAATGTCTAAACAATGTTTTGGACACTTAAAAAAATAAAACAGGGATATTTATTTAATGTTTTTATTAGTACTAATATGTTACTGGAGGGATCAAAAATAGCTTTATTTACTGCTTTTCTACATTCTCTTAGCTCTTTTAAATGTTATAGGTATTTTTGGATTAAAATAATTCATATTTAGTCAATTTAGATATGATTATTGCCATTGATTCAGATGAAAAAGATTAAGTTGGACATTCATAAGAGAGGTTTAAGATAAGATCTTTGGAACATAGAGTTTTGGGGCAAATTGGAGCCTAAGATCGTGGTTAGTATGAATGTTGTGTCCTTTCCTCAGTCTTCAAATGGAGGAAACGTTATAATCAACAGGTAGAACACTTTCTAATTCATTTGACTGAGATGAACTGGTAATTGGAAAAAAAGCAAGATTCATTCTTTCCTACTGTAGAGTATTTTGCTTAGAGTAAAATTACTCTTCTCATGACTTTGAACAAATTTAATCTATTAAATCAGGGTGACATAGTGAAAAGTTCTTCATATTATTAAATTTATTAAAAAATAAACTGATCCTTTGCTGACTTTCAATTGCAAAAATATAATCGTTGTAGATGAGCCAAGTATGATAAATGATGTTTAGTTTCAGCATCTTGGATGATTGTTAGATGCAAACTTTTATACTCATGACTGGAGAAGCCTCTAACAACTTTTAAGAGTTAATGCTCATTATTAAAAGCTAATTTTGTTAGGTTCACGTTCCTAAAATATTTTCATTCAGATTATAGACAGAGGAGCTATGTTCTAAGTTTTTACGTGAATGCAATTAAAATAGCTATTTTACCTTTTTTTCAAGAGAAGTGCATTTGGATCATGTAAGTTTTCCATAGTGTACACAGTAATTCCATAACCTTTAAGAAAATAATTTAGGTTCTCCTGTTTTTAGGTTATAAATAATTAAGAATTATATGCATTAAAATTGTAATTTGCCTAGAAGCAGAGAACTCCAAGATACTATGTTTCTACACATTTCCTGAGCTCCTGGTTTTCAGTCTCTTCTGTAGTTTTAGATATTGCCTCCATACTAGTGCCAAGCAGCCTGATTTCCTCTAGCATCGTAATTTCATGGGCCAAATCAAATAGACTAGTTGCTACAGATGAGATCGTGGAATCATCCTCAAACATTTCTCTTTTTCCTCATGTGGGAAAATGTGTAAAGTTGTAAAATTCCTGTATTTGGGGCAGTAAACTTAGCCTTTCAGGAATTATACTATGAAATGGTAAGAAATAGGGAGATCAAGGTGATCAACATCTTCACTGATTTCTTATTTACTGAACATTTACTTTGTGATAACAGTGGAATGATTCAGAGGTGAATAAAGTAGTCAAAGCTTCAGGCTTCATGAAAATTCACTATACATGAGAATTTCATTAAAAAAAGAACAAAGCACTTTCCTTAATATTTTTTTAATACATGGAAAACATTAAAATAGGAGCTAAGAACTTGCTGAGACAAAGTAGAGCAAATAACTACATAATAAGTAATCAAATAAAACATGTAATTGTAAAGGATACAAGCAACATAAATTCAAGGAAAAAATAGATCGATATGTGTTCAAGGAGTTGGGGAGGATATTCTAGAAAAGTAGAAATTAAGAAACTGTACAATATATGTTTGGATTATGACTTTAAACAAAAAATGAACAGGCAGGGATTTATCAGCCTAAAGAAGAATCTAAGCAAAAGAATGGAAAGGGAAAAAAATTGGCACAAATAAATGATTGATAAGGTGCCTTATCAGACTATGATCATTTTACACATTTAATTAGATGTATGATTATGGGAGAGGAACCAGGACCAGTTAATTAGCTTCATTAGAGTTAAAAGCACATTCAATAAATAGCTGCTAATAAATAACTAATGGGCTATTCATTTCTATACAAGCAACTTTAATCTTGATTTTTTTCATGATGGCTCATCCTATTTTATATAATAGCATGTCTTACAGTAAAGCAATTTACTAAATTTATTTGAAACCTATAAATTAAGTTCTCCCTTATTCTGCTATATTGTTTTGTACTGTCCACACAAAAATGAACTACCATTCACAATTCTTACCACCAATGTTAGAACAAGGGAGGTAGAATACCACAGTACAATTAAAGAAGCATGTAAGCGTGGAAGTTAATTTTGTGAATTAATGCTTTATCTTTGAAAAACTTTTCAAAGAAATACATTTTCAATTTGTAAAAAAATTCAGATGATAACAAATCTCAATTTCTGATTCAGGAAATATGATCATCATGGAAATAGGCTAGAATCAGGCTCCACGAGCTGGTTGGTGAATTGCAGGAGGGGCTGCAGTTAGTATGGGGGTCATACTTTAATCTCCAGGTGGCCAAGAGCTTTAGCAACAACTTCCTTGTAACTGCTCCTGGCAGCCTTTTTTATTAAAAGCCCTCTCGTGTTTCTCATCTTCTCCCCAGTCCTTTCTGTGGTAAAATATTTAAAGTTGCTATTTCAGTAACTAAAGTATTGCTCAGAGAACAATTTCTGCTGAGCCCCCTGGTGTTGGGCACAGGACAACACAACCTTTAAAAAAAAATGTGTTCAGTGCCACCTAGATTATACGCCATCTAACAGCACATTTCTAGCGAACCATTGGTTCTATTTGACTATGATATATGTGGAATAGAATACAGTCCTTGAAAGACTTTGAAATGTTTGAGGAAAAACTACATTTTCTCCATGATTTCCTGTCCCAATAGTGCACAGGGGTAATTTTGCAAAACAAGAGCCAAGCTAGATTAAGTTCCTCCATTATTCCCTAAAACCCATGTTCCAATTAAACTCTATGAGAAATACGAATTATGTATAAGTGTGTATACCTATATATTAAAAATGAACACATATACTTGTGCATTTGGAACATATAGGTGTATACATAACTATAATACATATATGTTATACATGCACGAGTACACAATAAGGAAAAGACACTAACTAATACCATTAACCTCAGTGAAAGTGAGTCTAACTTTGCCATCACTGTGATAATGCACCTCAGTTTAGGTAGCACTCTCTCCAGGAACATTTTCACAAGCTCTTCCTTCAAGGATACAAAGGTGCCCTGTTCATAGCCCTGTCACTGAACTTGCTCTAAATTGTCTGCTGTATTCACTCAGCCTGCCTTAAATTACACTATAAGCAAGTTGAGGGGATAGACCATACATTATTCATCTGCTTAATTCCTGAAACATGATAGAAGTTCAAAAGTAGTTGGCTGATTTAAACAGGACTTCAGCCATAAATGGTTAATTGAGACCCAGGTGGGCTGTGAAGTGCCCCAGAAACCCCACTATGGGCACCAGGCTTACTCCAAGACCTCACACCCTTACTGGGGACAGGCCCATCACATCAGTGTTCAGACTGGTGTCTGTATTTCCTGTCACTAGCTTCTACCTCTAGTCCCCAGTTTCCATTCTCCTTTTAAATTACCTTCAAAATATTTATGACATGTCTTGGTCTGTTCATGTTTGGGGCAAATTGAGGAAAATATTAGAAAAAATAAGAGGAATATTAGAAAACAATCCAGAAAATATGTTAACCAGGCAATGTTTTTCTTAGCCCCATACAAAGATAGGGAAAAAAAGGAAAAGAAAAAGGAAAATAAAAACAAAAAAAATTGAACGCAAAAGATTATGGAAGCAAGCAAGCAAATGAGCAAACCTGATTCTGCATTCTTCCAATTTGGAGAAAGTAGAACAGAAGACCCATGCTGGCCAAATGAGGCCTCACACAGATTCCATTACGAAGGGTCACTGATTGTGTGGTTCGACCCAGTGGAGCGCCAGAATCTCAGCCACGGTGTTAGGTTGCTTGATTAGTCAGGTAGCTTTCTTTAATAATACCTCAAGGGGTTGTGGCTTTTGGCAAGAACAGAGCTAATTCCAGCTAATTTGCCACATAAAGTTTTCCCTACAGCACAGAAGCCACTGACCTTCTGCTGCTTCCTATGACACACTTTTAGACATTCCTCCTGAGTGTGATAACATGTCCCGACTTTGCTGGTTAACAGTTTAAACCCACAGTACCTGATCTTATCACCACTGTCATCTATACCTTTTCTGCAAAGAGGAAAAAAAAATGTCAGGAGTCTAAACCTCACACTGCTGACCTCAGTTTTGTTCTGTCTGAAACAACCTCCAGTGGCTGTCCTTTGTCCTTCAGAAAATGGAGATTCTTAGCACTGAATCGTTCAAACACTCTTTTTTTCCAAAGCCTCTAAAGTCCCCACACCCACGTGTATTCTCTCCTCCCTCCAAACTATCAAAGAATTCCATGTGTTTCTTTTCCTAACTGTAGAATTAAATTTTCCCCTCTCCACAAGCTCCTTAAAGATAAGGACTATATTTCACACACCTCTGTATTTGATACAGTGTGAATAAATACCTATATTCTATTGATGCCTTATGTACACTCCAAGGTTATGGTTTCCTGATTTGTTCTAAGAATTCCAAGGTATATAAAGACTCCATCGTACAGTGTATGACTCTTGAATGCTCCTACAATGTTTGCTAAGGTCAGTCAGACCATAAATTCTTTTCAGCATTAACGTCGAAAGTTAAAAGAACCTGGGTGGGGAGGACAAAAAACTCCTAAGAAGTTTTTTTTTTCTTTTCCCGCTAGAGAAAAGCCCTGCAAAACTCCCAATGATCTGACCTTAGGCATATTGCTTTCCAAACTCTAACAAAACCCACAACCCTCTGTGTGTAACTGGTTTTTCAACCCGCCGTGTTAGCTGAAGGTTCTTTTTGATCAGGCAAGGGCCAAGGTACCCGCGTGTCCTGCTAAAGGGCAAAGGCATTCTTGCCTGCCCAAACGTGATTCCTTTTTTGGACCTGTCAGAAATGTATTACTAATAATTCATTGTTTTAAATATATTGACCTTTTTTTATCCTAAATCCATTAGGCTGGAAGAGATTGTAATAAACAGATGAGGGTTATATTTCAAGGAAATGTTGAGTGGAATTTCAAGCATTGAAGAGTTTACAATACCTTGTCCTCTCCCATACTTAAATTTGAATTAAAAAGTATAAAGGCAGGAACAAGTGTAAGGAAATATAAAAATATTCTACCAACTTGTTTCATTGTAACTATTTAAAGACTTTTAAAAAGGATGAAATAAGAAAAATTTTAAAATAACGTCTCCCTTATTTGAGAAGTGCTTTTGGTATCTACCGATTGCGCTACCTAGGATTACTAAAATGAGTGGGAAAAGGTGATTAATAACCTTCATTAATTTCATAGGCTTATAAAGTCTGGCCCTAATTTAAAGCTGACCCTGAATTTGGTCATCCTGTAAATATAAATTTAATTTCACCTCTCATTCCACACACCTCCCTGCTTTAAAATTGACCTGGAAGACTTCTTAGCGCATACTTCCCACCCACTTCTATTCTTGGTAGTACTGGCTTCTAAAATTTGGAATAATTTTTTAACGATATACTGTGTCTTACACCATAGTACGGAGAGTTGAAATACATGGAATTCTTAGAATAAATGAGGAAACTTAAACCTAGATATGTTTAAGTACTCACTGTTATTCAGGATCTACGTGAAACATTGTACCTGAAATTTTCATCACTGAAAAAAATATAGCCCATTATAATTTTTAAAAGAGGGCATGGATTTATGGTGCAGGAGTCAGTACAGTATAAGAGCCAGATTTTAAATGCAAGCCCACATACCATAACATGTCACACATGAGGCACATTTTGCTTCGGTAAAAGACCCATTGAGTTTAGTTACGATTTTAGTCAAGAGAGGGGCAGCAAAATGCTAAGCAGCCCTCACTTGAAAATATACTTCTCTATAAAAGGCATACATATATATGTATACACACACACGTATATTTGCTGCTAAGATCTACCTTTCTCATATAACTTGCCTTTCTCTTGAATGAAAGATGGAATAAAAGGCTCTGAGGTAGAAAGGTTTTAAAAATCCAAAGGTATGGGAGTGGTGCTTTAAGTGCAAAAAGTACATTTGAGTATTATACTCAGTAAGGGATACATTCGAGGCTTAGACATCATGCTCTATATTCACTTCAAAATTATTTAAATATCATGAAGTTATATAAGCAGGATGACAATAAGAGCACCCAGATATGAAGACTGTGTGCCAGTAAACCATTAAATGCCAATTATAGATCTAGATTCTAATATACATTATCAAGTCACTAACTTCTTTCGAAATCATGAAACTTTTGAATGTTCAGTTTTATAAGACACATTTATATAAAATGTTGTTTCTTTGAGATTCCCAATTTCATTCCACAAATACCCTTTAAAAGCTATTACATTTTATTACATTATTTATTATGCAATTGAGCTCAATCTTTTTATGCAGCATCATCTTACATTTTAATGACATATTGTCTTAAGCATCTTGTATTTGATCCATTTTGCATGCATAGCTTATTACATTTATAGATTGACATTTGCATATCTGATCAATTACAAACCATCAGCACACAGTGGAATATGATACCTTAGTTTAATTTAATTTCACTTTCAATTGGTTCCATCTTTAAATATTAATTTAGGTAAATGTGAGTGCACAATAGTGTAATTACTTCAAGCAAGAACAGATTTAATCTAATTTTAAAACTATGGAAGATTTATGTCTACTTTCCAACTATAAAAAATGTGTTTCAAATTTTCATGCATTCAATAATACTTCTTATATACCTCCAAGTCGCTTCACTAGAAAATAGATTTTGATGGTTTTAAGTAAAGTTTCATAAAAGCATGTGGCCACCTTCCAACCAATAAAAACACTTTGTCTGAGATTATTTATGGCAGAGATTATGTCTCTGTCAAGCCTCTGTCTGAGATTATTTATGGCAGACGTTAAAATCTGCATGCAAAAGTGGTCTGGAGCTGGTCTCCAGTTAGGCTTGGCTTATCATCCTCCCACACACAAAATGCCCAATATTTTATTATTGTACAATTTGCATAAGAATCAAAAATCATACTTGCACCACCTGACTCACACCCTTGCACAGCCATAATTGACTAGGGTTAAGTGGTAGTATGTGTCCTCCTTTATTTTAGTTTTTTAAAAACATTCATTGGGATGACATTGGTGAATAAAATTCTATAAGTTTCAAGTTTACAATTCCAATAATACGTCATCTGTATATTGTATGTGTGTTTACCACTCCAAGTCAAGCCTCCTTCCTTTCCCATTTATCCCTCTTTTACCGTCTTCTATCTCCTTGGTTCCTCTTCCCCTCTGGTAATCACCATTCTCTTGTCTGTGTGTATGAGGTTTATTTATTTGTTTGTTTGTTTTCCTTAATCTCTTCACACTTTTCATCCAGCCCCCCAACCCCTCACTGCTCTGACAGCTGTCAATCTGTTCTCCATCTATGAGTTCATTTCTAGTTTGTTCGTTAGATTCCACCACAGAATGGTGAAATCAGACGGTACTTGTCTTTCCCTGACTGGTTTATTTCACTCAGCATAATGCCCTCCAAATTTATCCATGCTTTCACAAAGGGTAATGTTTTCTTCTTTCTTATTACTGACCTGTATTCCATTGTGAATATGTACCACATCTGTTTTATACACTTATCTTCTGATAGACACTTAGGCTTCCTCCAAATCCTGGCAATTGTAAATAACGCTGTAATGATCAAAGAGGCACACGTATAATTTCGTATTAGTATTTTGCGTTTCTTCAGATGTATTCCCAGAAGCGGAATTGCTGGGTCATAAAGCAGTTCCATTTTTAATTTTTTGAGGAAACTTCTGTAAATGGACAACACATAGTCACTGCAGTTTGCTACAGGCCACAGCATTTCCTAACACAGTACAGGCATAAAAATATATACACCGTAATATAGTTACAGCTGCCTGATTTGTGAGGCATTGTTTTCTATTTTCCAACTATGGTGTCCACAGTCTAGAAAAACACAAATGTAAATTATTTTAGGGGGTGGGGACAAAGATATACCTCAGTGTTGGTTGGGATGCTGTCTTGGAAACACGTAATGGAGAAGCCTTCCAGAAAGTGTGCTCCTAACTCTGTTCATTTTTATGTTTACAAAATTAAAACACGTCATTTGTTCTTGAATATGCTTCACTGTTTATAATTTCCCCTACCCAACCTCCTCCTATATTTCTTCCTCCTCCTTTCTTCACCTCAGGTAAACATGAAACATCGCATAAAAATTAGTATAATTTAGCAAACAGTGGAAAACACAGCTAAGGATTTTTGGTTTTTTGTTTTCTTGGTTTTTTTTAAGGTGTTTGTTTTCTGCTTCTGGAAAACTATAGTAAGAAGTGAACAGAAGCCAAAGATACTTTATACTAGGAAAATATTTGATTTTCCTGAATGATTTGGCCATTTCCCCCCCAAATATTTGACATATTAAAGTGATTTGGGAGAACACTGCTCATGTCTCATGTTAGGTTTTTCATTAAATACCTATGAGGCTAAGTCGTAAAGTCTGTTTTCCTTTGCTGTTGAAGAGCTGTTTCATATGAGGATTAGGAGCACAGAATGAGGACTGTGAACACTGTCTCTACCATTAGTCTCGAGAGCTGGTGCAATGCACTTGAAGTCTCCAGGCCTTGGCACGGACACCTAGCCAATGGAGGTGATACCGATAGCGTTTCCTTCAGAGGGTTACTTTACAAATTAAACAGCTAGCACGGCAAAGCACTCAGATTGTGTTTGGAATATATTAAGTACTACATAAGAATATTAAAAACAAATAAAACTTGATAAATTCTATAGATTATATCTAAATAAATCACCAGCTTTGAAGTTTTATCTACTTCTATTTAATATTCTGTGACTTGGTAATAGTAATGTTATTTAAAATATATCTTTAAATATGTGATATTAAGGAAGTCACCACTATTATTAATGTCAATTTTAATTTTTTTTAAATATTGGTCATTTTTTTCATATGGATCTGTATACAGTTTTTAACAGTAAAAAAATGGAGAGACTGAAACTCCATTTTTTTTTATGGAAATTCATTGTTCAAGGTCACATCAATTCCTTAGACTGGAGTTAAATTTAATTTCTATTTAAAAAATTAATAGCTTGGTATAAAATTTTCTATACCTCCTACACAGGTTAAGAAATTTATATATATGGCACACTTATAATATATGATGATAATTAGAAGGCAAAATCTCACATCAGGTAACTTATAAATTTTGAATATTAATTCTATTATCAACTTTATACTTAGAAAACTAATTATGTTGTGTTCTAAAGATCACAGATTTAAAACAGTATATTTCATTAAAACTATTTTTATGATGTTTACACTTAATATGATTTTAATGTACTTAAATATTAAAATTATTCTTTAAATTTAATTTGTTACTTTATTCCAGGGTGATGAAATGTTTTAAAAATGTTGAAAGCCCTCACTAAAACTAGTGTCCTAATTCCGTATGGAAATGCAATTTTAAACCAGTAAAGTTCTGTACTAGAATATTTTCATCTTTTCTTTTTTCCAGTGAAAATCTATTTTAAACCGCATTTCATGAGTCATTGAGAATTACTATTAAATGGGATTTAATTTAAAAAAAATAGGTGCATATGGTGTTGGAGTACGAAGGATATAGAATATACCTGTTCCAATGTCCTTATTTAAAAAGAAAAAAAAATAAAACTATACAGGCTAAGTCGTCAAAAATGTATTTAACAAAGCAGTCACAGCCAAAACTGTATACAAGCCACTTTACTCACTGATCTTTTGTCACCAGCAAATGTTTAATGTGGGCGGGAATGTGAAATAAATTTACAGTCCAGAAACTTAAATAATGTTTTGACTCTAAGTATATTGACAACTTTTACCTTTGCTTCTTTTAAAACACTGAACTTAATGAACAGTGATGACTTCTTACTTAGAAGAAAATTAATATTTTTTTTCATGAAGTTAAAGAACTGTATTGACTAGTGGGTTCAAAGTGTGGGTTGCAGATGTCTTTTTAGCATAATATTTTATACTCAGACAACTCAGTAAGTAATTCTCAAAGAAGTTTAGCATTGTGGGCAGGATGTATTCTTTCTGCTCTCACAGTGCTCCAAAAATAACTATTACCTCACTCAATACGGAAATTATTCTTATATCTCCCACGTATCTCAAGCTAGTCTCCAGCGGTCACACACGCAGACACACACAGCAGGCGCACACACTGGTCCATGTCCACCTGTGAGCACACTCATTGTCTACATCATGTGCTTTCACTCTGGAAATTAAGTGCAATATGAAGGAGACAAACATTTAGGTATGT
Organism: Mormoops blainvillei; assembly: GCA_004026545.1. Lineage (NCBI taxonomy): Eukaryota > Metazoa > Chordata > Mammalia > Chiroptera > Mormoopidae > Mormoops > Mormoops blainvillei. The sequence continues at coordinate 37,675 of PVJD01006226.1, forward strand.
TTTCACCATTCATAATCATTGTTGTATAATGATTTTTAAAAATTGTAGAATGCAGGAATCTATAAATGTTTTAAGTGAACCAATAGGTCAACAACATGCTCGTAGCCACTGTAAATATTATTTTTCTCAGATTCTTAACCACCCATGGGCTTCTAAGTGTGTCTTGTGTTTTTGAGTCCTAAGAGAGAAGAATTTAGAAAGATTCGAATGCAATCGTATTGGAGTTTCTTTGTTCAAAGGAGGTCTATGTACTTTAAGGTATGAACTATTATACTTTATAAAGACCAAAAATGCTTGCTCTCTACAACTTCAAAAGGTTAATTGATAATTAGTAATGTCTCTCAATTTAAACATTTGGATTAAATGTTAACTCAACATTGGGTTAAACATTTTCTAATGCTCTACTTTAAAAACAGTGGAATTTATTTCTGTGTATTTTCCTTGAAATATACTTGGAGAGATTTCTTGAGTTTTGGTGCAGTGTACTTTTTCTTTTTTAATTTTAAGTATCTTTTTATTATAATTTTTCTGCATTAATTCACTAATTAGGCATGAGGAGATTGATCTTCACTCATAATTCAGCAAATAGTCTATGTTTATGGTATGTGAGAATCATTTTCTTAGTTAATAAGGTAAAAAGCAGTGAATGGATACTAACAATGCAGTAATAAAACCCTGCCCTAAGACAATTTACATGTGACTAGGCAAATAGATAGGACAAAAATTAGACAAATGAATATTTAATATGGCAAGAAGTGATAGAACTCTCAATTAAACAATAGAAAGGCAGGATAAATAGGACGCCTCAAGATGGGGCAGTTTCAGAAAGTCTAACGAGGTGACATTTGAGCAGAGACCTGAAGAAAGTGAGGGCATTAGGAATTTCTCTCATAAATTCAAAGGTCGTGTGGAATGAGTGCTGCCAACAGCGGCCTGAGCAGGGAAGCAGATTGTGCTGTAGTCAAGTATTCAGATGAAAACCCCACTGGGGTCAGTGCCTGCGTTGCCCCATTGCGAGGTCTTAATGGAAGGGTTACAGTTAAGACATGCCTAGACTCCTGACTCACAGAAAGTGTGAAATCAATGTTGTTTGGCACCAATACATCTTTGGTAATTTGTTATACAGCAATTAAAAACTAATATACATCCTAATACCTGTAAGTGGGGTGCTGCTCTAAGAAATACCTCCCAATAAGGGAGCAGCATTGGACCTGGACATTGGACAGACGCTGGAAGGCTTACGGAGAAACCCAAAATTTCCTTGAACAAACTGTTAGTTAAAAGTCTGACCCTTAAGGAGACTGCACCAGGACTGGAAAATCAAGTGAGGAATATATTATTGGAAAATGAAGGAACAGGTGTCCTTGTCATACTGTGGTAGAGAGCTTAGCAAAGCTGCCTCCTGAATTAAGTGGAAAGCAAAACTTGTAAGGCACGAGCTTCTTTATTTAGTTAAGGAGATTTCTGGGCGGATTGTTGAAGTGCCACCTAATTTCTTCTTGCTGCATTTAGTCAAATGTGAGAGAGGAAAACTGAGGGAATATGTTTAAAAACAGGAAAGAAACAAAACCAGATCTTGATGGTTTTGAAGTGGCCTTTCCAGGTAGCAAAGAATGTTAAAATTCAGAAATGTCCTCCAAAAAACATGACATTAGGAAAAGCTGAGGATGCATCTGCACGACGTTTTGCTATAACCTCAGAATCTAGAAAAATGAGTATTCAATCTCACAAAAGGCTCTTACAGAAATTAATAAATGTGCCTAGCAGATCCTTTCATTCAGCCCAGGAATACTGAGGACATTGTCTTTCATCCATCTGAACAAAGAGATATAGAGGGATTATCTTAAACAAATCTGTGAGGATGACTTTTGTCTCTAGACTGAACCCCGTTGAAATCCACAGGAAATCCATAAGGTTCTTGAGAAAATGATATCAGCATAAATATTGCCAACTTGGACTAGAAGAGACAGAAAGTAGAAAAGGAGACAGTTGTATCCTCAAAATTCTACTAGCTGTGTCTCAGGACATTCTTTTTTAAAAAGCCATAAACTGTATACATTATAAATAAAATAAATTTAAAAAATTATATTCCTGGAGCCCAGGAAGTCCAAGATTAAGGTACCAGCAGATTAGTTCTTTGGGGAGTGCTCACTTCCTAGTTCATACAAAACCATCTCTTTTGCTGTGTCCTCACATGGCAGAAGGAGCAGGACAGCTGTCTGTGGCACCTCTTTAATATGGGCACTAATTCCATTCATGAGGCTCCACCCTCATGATCTAAGCTCAACCGAAAGGCTCCACCACCTAATACCATCATATTGGGGGTTAGGATTTTAATATACACATTTTGGGGCACACAAGCCATAACAGGAAGGAAGCAGACAGATTGATAAACTATGTAACTACAAAAACATGCACCTTTAATGAAAAGAACTGGTGATAACAGCAGATGGAATCAAGCAGCCAGAGCACGGAGTAAAAAAGCAAACAAATCGTTATTTTTAAGCCTTGAAATCTAACAAAAGAATTTCTAACATTTTTCCAGCTAGATCAGAACTCCTACTAAACAGGGACTTATATTTGCCTATTTACAACTTTTTAAACTGAATTTTTATGGCTCCTATCTATATGGTTACCCTACCATTGTATGGTACTGAGGCCAATAATTTGTGTTTGGTTTTACATGTTCATGATTGGAACAACATTTTGTCCCAAGAACTATATTTAAGGGATTACACTCAGGAACCTCATCTGTTCTAAGACCCGATTTACATGATGATATTTTGGTCTTTGATCTGATGCATAATGGGATGAGATTTGGGAGGACTGAGGGAGAGAGTGAATGTATTTTGCATCCGGAAGGCATGTGGTTAAATCTCCAACAGTGGAGCACGCCTCTGAATTGTGTCCTTGCATGGTCACCCCTCTCTCCCCTACCCACTGTGGTAGTTAGAAAACTACTGGGCTAGATTATTTCTAACTCGGTTCATCTCTAAAGTTTACATTTTATTTTTCAGAGTGACGCATAGGTTTTCCAATTGAAAAAAAAACTTTATCAAAGAACATGGCTCATGAAATACTGTTTTGAGTCCTGTGACATCAACATTGTTAAAGTATTTAATTCTCAAATCTCTGATATTGTTTAAACATTTATAGACAAAATTCATTTAAAATGCTTAAATCCAAGGAGAGGTAATATAGTAAATAAATGCTATCTTATAATCATCATTATTATTAAACAATGTTTTATAAATTACTTATTCCGGAAGTGGAATAGAAATACTTTAGTATGGAAAAAACACAAAATATGAATATCAAACTAAAGTAATTTGAAAACCAGGAAATATGATTTTATCATAATAATTTATGTCATCATAAATCTCTTTAAGTGACTCACCTTACCCTCAAATAATCTAATGCTTTTTTAAGTAAAGATACTGTATTTCTCTGTTTATGAAAGTTGTTTTGTAATCTGCATGACACTAAACCTAATTCTCTGTCTCCCTTGAGACCTTCCCTGGCCACTGCAGAAAAACCTGTTCCCAATTAACTCTGAATCCATTGCAATTTTCTCCTCTCTTAAGGCATTTATCACCTGCTATAATGTAATAGAGTCATCAGTGTAGATTTCTTCCCTGGTGCCCATGAACCCATTTGAACAAGGATTTATTTTCATTCCCCTCTACCTGACTCTCAATATTTAGTAGAGTGTTGCCAACACAGATGATTGTCAACTTGTCCTATGTGCTGCCATAATGACTCAAGTTTAGGGAATGTTTCCCTTGTTGGTTAATTCAAATTAAAGTTTTTAGCAGGTAGAAGATGTAGTTTCTATTCTCCACTCTTTCTACTCCCCAAATCACACAATTCCATAGCTGCGAAGAGTATTATTTAACTTCCCTGTAACTCCCTTGCATCACTGGTAAAATGGAATGATATCTTATTTTTTAGGATAAGAAAGTCCCTGACCAAAAGATCTGTCCAGATATCATGCAAGTCTTAGGTGTTTGACAAGTGAGGCATCTCTAAACTTCACATAGAATATATTTCTCCTGAAGGGGAAAGTAATTATTTTTTATTATTCACAGAAAATTATAAAAATCTGTGGAAAATACAAGTGATTTTTCTTTAATTTTCACCAGAATTTCCAGATGGCTTTGGTGTAGGAAACTTTTTTTTCCCCCAAACAAAATTCTTTGCTTGAAATAATAGCAAAACTATAGTGTTGGACATGAAAGAAAAACCCAACATCCTCTGAGTTTAATTTGAAAGTCAAAATAAGATCATAGCCCTGGCTGGTGTAGCTCAGTGGATTGAGCATCAGCCTGTGAGCCAAAGGGTCGCAGGTTCGATTCCCCAGTCAGGGCACATGCCCCGGTTGCTGGCCAGGCCCCCAGTAGGGGGCGTGTGAGAGGCAGCCACACATTGATGTTGCTCTCCCTCTGTCTCTCTCCCAGTCTCTCTAAAAACAAAATAAATAAAATCTTTTAAAAAAAGAGTTTAAAATAAAGATGGTGGTGCAAAGAGGGGAAAAAAGGCAGAGTCATGCATATAATCAATGTATATCAAGGCTAAATCACAACTGAGAGAAGTATGTAAAACAAAATTTCTCTATGGATGACAAAAGTATTCTTGGGGGTGTGTATATCATGATAGGTATACACCGTGCTTCTCACTAACTTTATTATTTTGTGATGGTCTTTGATTTGGGCAGATAAGTGGGACTTATTTTTGGCTGATGAAGAACTTTGCAATGTTACAATGAAAAGGGACGTGAGTAAGAGGATTGATGTATTACCGTTACCTTACAGAATGGGGCATGGCCCCTTGTCACCATGTACCAACACAGCACAAAGATTCGTGGGGCAGAAAATAAGTTTTTTATTTCAGGAAGCCCGGTTTGAGAGAGCTGAAAATGTTTCTGCTCCAAGCTAACCTCATCACCAGCACACAGTAAACCAACCACCTCCAGGAAGATTAGAGTCCCAGACCAAATCGAAGGGCTTCGCATTATAGCTCCTCTGTCCCTTGGGAGCTTAAGAAGGCTGCACATTCCATCCCCCAGCTCCAGGCTCTCTCTCCCAGGTGCTGGCTGGCCAGGTCGGTGTCTCCAATTTCTCCCGCAGCTCTCTCTCCAACCAGTTTCTGGGGAGTGCTGCCAGATCACTCCAGATGGCTGTGCAGGAAAAGCTCCACCCATGGGGACTGAGCCTCAGACTGCTGTGGACCCCAGGGCTCAGCCCCCCGGCACTACGGGCAGTACTCTCAGGGCGTGAGAGTGGAAGCAGTCCCGGTCCCATGCGCTATGCTGCTCTGGGTCTCAGCGTCTCAGCCTGCGAGGCATATGTCTTAGCCCGGGACTGTGCCTCTGAGAGCGGGCTTCTGACTGTGCGAAACCTAAATTCCAAATGGGCCATCCTCTGTCTAGGAAGCCTACCCTCTGTCGGTTCCCTCAAGAGCTCCCCACCTGGAGATACCAGGCAAGCCAGAGAGCTGGAGTTCCCGGCCTGTGCAGGGCAGAACCCAGAGAGCACCTAACCAAGGGAGACCTGAACCCCAAGAGCGGCTTCTCTACACCTTTGCTTATAAAGGGCCCTCCCAAAATCTTACTTGCATAGGAAGCCAGTGGGAGTGTCTAGCTTTTAAACCAATGGCCATGTTTGTCTTTGCCCCTTCTTCCAGGCATGGGCTGAAGTCTCCAGTCACCCTGGGTAAAATGACCAGTTCCCACAGCTCACAAAAGTGCTGGTAGCCTGAGTCACAATCTGGTAGCCCCAAGGCGGTGAGCTATTAAGCTCCAGCTCTGGTTTCAAACCAGGGAGCTCTCCACCCCTCCTCCTGCCAACTGCATTGTATTTATACTAGCCCCTTGCCTCAGGCAATTTCCCTTTTTCAGGAAGCCCTTCCCTTCACAAAGGGCAGGCTGCTTTAATCTGCCACAGCAGCATATTTCTGGAGAGGGTGAAGTGCTAACTGTGACAGATCTGCTCTGGGACTGGGGCCCCTGGGCTTCCAGCTATCTGGATGGACCTACCTTGTTACATTATTAGTAGAGCTCTATGTCTACATTCCACTTCTGCCATCAGCTGGAAAATATTCTGTGCTTGTAAAGGGCTTGCATAACCATCTTAGGACTGCCCAGAGGGTCGCCCTATGTTGAGGTCCACTACGTGGTCTAACATAGTCACAGGAATATTTCATCATGTTTACCAATTCCAGCCACATTCAAGTGGAGGACATTACTCAAGTCAAAGGACACTGAGGATCATCCTTAGAATTCTGTCCAACAAATAGGAAAAAGAGTTAAACTCTAGCCCAGAATTATAAGCTTATATTCAATGCAAAAATGGAGCCCATCAGTTACGTTTATTATATATTGACTGTTGCATTTAACAAATGACATCGTACCAGCAAAAACTGACACAGCATTTTTCCACAGATGCTTTCACATTTGCCCCTCATGGAAAGCCTAGACAACTCTTATTACCCCAATTTTCCAGAGTTAGAAATGGAGCACAGAATTTTAAGTAAACTCTCCTCAAGTTCTACCAGTGGAAAATTATATATTCAAAAAAATTCTGATTCTGAATACATTATATTTTTACTTCACCCAGAATCATTTATTTTAGATAACATATTGTTATCTAAATCATCAAACATGATCGCTTTCTCTACTGACTGAGTAGAGTGAGCACTTCTGTTACCTGTTGGTGTGATTTGTAATATAAATATATGAGTTACAAGTTATGTAATCATTAAATTAGAAATACTGTCCAAGATGATGTGAGTCATGTTTCCCCTAATCTTTGAAGCAATGGCGGTGCTGAATATTATTGATGAAAATACAGGAAGAAGAGTCTCAATTTGGGGCTCTTTATCATCAGGTGATCTGTCTCTCTTCAGGAGGGCCTCCAACTGTTTGAGTTATGGAAATCCGGCTTTCCCCTTAGCTAAATGTCTGGAAGCCTATTCTGACCTACTTAGGTTTCTAAATAGGTTTCCCTGGTGCGATATGTCAGCAGTTGCGTTGAGGAGAGGAAAGCACCATTCCTTATACTCCCTTAACCTGTCCACTGCCAAGACTTTTTCATTCCCCCAAATTTGTGCCAGTTTCTTTTGTTTAAGTGTGTTGACTGTTATAATGAAGCTTCATTACCAGAGAACTAAGTAAATGAGGTATCATTTTATTCAAATCCATAAGGACATTAAACTAATTTAAGAAACATAACCCGTTCTTCAGGATATTTTAAGGAGGAATCTTACCTGGTATTTTTCTGCCAAGGGAAAGAAATAGACAACTTTAGTAACTGTTTGTCCTTAATATATTGCTTCAAAACTTGTATAAGGAATTTTAATGATAGTCCCTAGGAAAATTCTGCTTGAACAGGATATAGATATGAATAGTTCATAGTTAAACCTATATGTGTTTTTCTTTAAGGAAGCTGAGTGTGTGTTTTTTGGAATTTGTCTATTTAGGAAGATGGAGTACTCTATAAACCATACACTTTAGCCTTGGTGGCCTTGGAATTTCTCACAGAGGATATCTTTTTCTCATATTTTGAGTGCGATTACAGAGAATCCTTCTCTAAGAGTTCAAGTGTCAAAGCAAAGAGCTCTGTGGGAATTAGTGAACATTATAATATTTTCAAATGGAAAGCTAACCATAGCTAAGAATAACAGAAGCAGAAAACAGAGGACATTTTTTTTTAAAAAGAAAGGGAAAATAGATGTATGCATATGTGATGGATTGAAAGATAGGTGGATAGTAGATTGATGGATAGATAGATAGATAAACAGAGTTGCTAGCTTTTTGCTATTTCAGCTTTCTGAAATTCCTAGGTCTAGCATAATAAAAAGACTTTAGGTATTTCCTTTCACTTTTATATTTGAATAAGAAAAGTCAGACTAAAGATTTAGAGTGGAGCTGATTTACTAGACTCTTTCTTCCAACCATAATTCAGCGTTTTGCTAATATAAGCACCACATTTGAGTGCAAGTTTCTAGACTTACTTTCTTAAAACCCAAATAAGCCGATAAAAGAAGTTCCCACCTTTTATAATATATTGAATTTTAAATCAATAAGTGTGATAATTGGTATCTTAGAATGAATAATGACATAATTTTTATTAATCAAGGAACACTTAAAGGATTTCTGACATTCATATTTTCCAAAGAGGAGTGAGATAGGTTTTCAAGGAAAGACAGTAGTTATTGTAAGAGCCTGACTTTATTCAATTTTATTTATATATACAGGACACTTCAGGTTTATCATTTTGCATTATTACTGACTTATTCTATTATTACCAAGAAGATGTTTGCTAAGGTTTATTAAAGCTCTCAATTTTGATAATTCTAGTTTAAGTCCTAAGCCGGCTATAGCACTGGTATATTAAACTAAGTTTCCTTAAAGAAAAAAATAAAATTATAATAACAATATAGGATTATATTTAAAAGTAAAATAATTTATTTTTATTGACTTTAGCACACATGAAAATCTGTCATATTAATTCCGAATCTCTATGAAGATATTATTTTTTACTTTTGTAGATGTACTTAAACAATATTTTTCAGAACTTATTCCAGTCAAAAACATTGTTGTCTTCAGTTCCTTTACTGAGTCACTAACTACTTGGTAACTGTCAAATAACATGCAGTGCTCGGGGTTTTTTAAATTATTATTATTATTATTATTTTAAACTCATTTTCTTAAAACAAAGGAGACCAATGTCAGGAGTTTGACATTCATCTGGTTTCTCACAAATGCAAATCTGGAAAATGGCTGCTTTAAAAATTATAGTGGAATTAATTCTATTATTTAAAAACATATGCAATAGTATATAATTTTTCTGTCTTTGACAACATGTAACACATACCATGTAACGGAAACAATTGTTTCATCTTAAGCTGTGCAATGTGCTACAGATGTCCTTCGCCATGAAAAGCCCATGGATCAGCATATTATCACTGGTTCTGTTTATAAATTAACTCCTAAGTACACATGTGACTTTACACATTATTTAATTTTCCTGGAAACCAATTCTTCACTTAGAAACCAGGATCTCAGAATTCTGATATCACTAAAATAAGCAAGGGTATGCTCGTATATGGGGAAAAAATAAAATCTTTTGCCAATATATTATAGAAGAATCCCACACAGATTCTTCTGAAGAGCCGAACAACTTTCTAATCCTCCAAGGCCACCGTGTTCCATGCAGCTACTTGGTGACTGGAAGCAAGTCTGTTGATGCTATATAATGTGAAACTGTAGATTTCTTGGATGATGCATGTAAATGCAGGTGGGTTGTGCATAAACAAGTATGTGCTATGGAATACGAAGAAGAGTCTCTCCCTGACCGAGCTGTAGACAAGCACTTCTGAGCCCTTTTCGGACTAGGCTGTGTCCTTATACTTTGTCCTCAAGAGCCGAGTTGTAGCAAGAACCCTGCTAAGTCATTTCAGAAAGAATGCCCTACTCTCAATATCTGATTATCTTTTTTTTTTTTTATTTATTCAGTACTGCCTAGTAGAACTTTTCTGCAATGATAGAAATGTTTTATAGTGGTGATCACTCTTGATATCTGATTTCTCAATCCCCCTAATATAAACTGAATATCTGTGACCCCACTAAAATTCATGTTGAAACTTAATCCCCAAAATAATGTCATTAGTAGGTGGAGCCTTTGGGAGGTGATTAGGTCATGTCAGTAAGGTGTTTATGAATGGAATTAGTGCTATTATCAAAGAGACCCTGGAGAGCTACCTCACGCCTCCAAATAACCATGTGAAGTTACAAGGAAAAGACACCTTCTTTGAAGCAGAAAACAGGACCTCGCCAGGCAGACACCAATCTACTGGGTCCATGGTCTTGTAGTACTAAGCCTACCGACCTATGAGATACAAATTTATGTTGCTTATAAGCTATCCAGTTTATGGTATTTTGTGATAGCAGACCAAATGCACTACTAATTCCTCTAGTTTATGTCTGATCAATTACCTTGGCCTTCCTTCAACCACAATTCTTCTGGTCAGTTTGACAAGAATTTCCCCATCCTCTTAGTAATCTGCTCTCTACCAAACTCTTACCACTACCACCAGCATTGCTCCTTGACTGTAAATCTTCAGTTTCCGTTGTTGTGCTTGGAATTGAGCCCAGTTCTATAATGAGGTCTTTTTTCCTCTGTTGTAATAGTGCCTGAACAAAATCTGTTTTACCACTTTAGCTACTGTCCAGCTCTGATTTCCTTTAAGTAATGGAAGAGACATATGACTGTTCCCCACACATTTCTTTGGTCACAACTAGTCACATACTCATAATTATTCACAGAGGCATGTGGCAGAAAGATGGGGAGCCCTGGAACGCTTTGTGAAAACTGATTATGTCTACTGCGTTCCTTTGTAGCTCTAACTTTCCATAGTTCCATATGTCTTGAAATTTCCCAGGGAAACAGTACAGGATTATGACAGTTTTTTACCAATAATAAAATCTTGAACCTTTCAGCTTTTAAAATTTATTTAAATACCTTTCCTCAATGAATACAATTGCATAGTTTCTCCTTCTCGAACCCCTTAGTAAGCCCTGTTTCTTATGAGAGACATCACAAAGTCTTCATTATTTATTTAGCTGTCTGGCTTCCACTTTCTTCTCCATACTTACTGGCAATCCTTACAGCCCATGCCACAGTCATACCCATGTCATTCATCTCTGCACACATGATAGCAGTTCATAACTCTTTGCCTTTGCTATTGCTCATTTCCACCCAATTTCCCTGCCTTTCAGTCTAAGTCCTATCATTTTCCATCCCTCATCCCAGATGAAGTCCCTTCAGGGAAGCCTCTCCCATCTCCCTAGGGACGGGACCTGTGTGCTCCTGCAGCACACTATCATACCACTATTAAAGCATTTCCCAGACACTGCTGCAATTTTCTCTGCATCACCCAATAGATCTCTTAAGGATGGGCAGAACATTTCATGCATTTTTTTCAGGGATATGAGAGTATCTGACATCTTATAGCTGCCTAATAAATATTGTCGAAGAGAGAAAACATTAATGAATTTAAAATTCTTTCATTGACACAATACTTTACAAATCAGAAAACAATCTTTTTGTACTGTGTTATGTCCATTTCTTTACATATGGCGTCCATCTTTTTATAATTATTATACATGGGGTGGTCCTTATGTGGGGAAGAGATCCTTTTGAAAGTCCCATGGCTAAAGAAAACTGCCAGTCACTGGAAAATAGGTAACATTTCACCAACTTTCTTGGCACATCTGTGACTGCTAGTGACTTATCCAGTTGTGTATCTTTCCACTTCTGAATGGCATGGCCACAGCTACACAGTAGTGATCTAAACTAGCAGCTGGACACATTTTCTCAAACAGTAGAAAATGCAGATTTCAGTGCTACACACCAATTTCCCTTTGTAAGGTGTTTCTCTCATTACATTCATTAACCTTATTTCCACTGTGTTAGTTTATATTGCTCTCTGCTTGAGGAGTTTAATGAGTATGTGAATTCCACTGGGTATTCTGATTGCAATGTAAGGAAACAGATTACCATGAGTCTAAAAAAAAGTGCTTTGGGGTCTCCCATATGAATTTTATAGTTTTTCTTCAATTATTGGTTTCTCAACTCAAATTATTATGTGTGTGACAAATAAGCTGGTATCTCAAGAATAAATTCATGTTTTCTATTTCAGCCCAACTAGAAGTAAAAAATAAAATAAAATAAAATAAAAATAAATAATAGAAAAGCTTTGTGAAAAGACCTCCACCTCCGCTAGTGACATTTTGCTTATTTTGCTTGACCTTGGGGAAGTCTCTAACCGCACTACCACACTTAGCTTCAAGTTCTTCTCTACTGAATGCGGACACTAATTAGATACAGATTCTTTCAGAATCAAGAGAGGAACAGATGTAAATGCACATTTTTATATTCAGGGATGTATATGAATTTCACAGTATAAAATTATATATGCACATTGTCATCAGTTCTTGCCAAGTCCTCTTCAGGTATTGACCTGCTGCTTCCAAATGCACCAAATGCAGTCAAGGAATATAATTAAGCAGATCTGACATCTAGTTCTGCCTCTTTAGTCAGGAGCACTAATGGTGACATTGAGTAGTTCACAGCAACCTTACCACATCTGGCTCCTACATTTAGTATTAATGGATTCTGAGAACCATGCCTGTTTTTGAGTTACTGAAGATGACTATATCGCTAACCGTCAAGGTGATTCTTTCCCCTTTATATCTTTCCCCCCCTTTCTTCTATGACTCAAATAGAAACATAATTGTTACCTCTACCTGGAATCTACTCTTTGTCATTATAGTAGTCCCCCCGTTTTCTGCAGGAGATACATTCCAAGATCCCTGGTGACTGAAACCATGGATAGTACTGAACCCTATATATGTATTTTTTCCTTATTAATACATACCTGTCGAAAAGTTTAATTTATAAATTAGCCACCTTCACAGATATGCAATTTGTTCTTACTGTAAATCTTAAAAACCACAACCTATGATTCTTTTTTTCTTTCCCTACTAAGTTGAGAACTTTCCCTTAAAGGAAGCAGTTTATGGCTTCTCTGGCATATCTGAATTGCCAGCACCATTATTCTTGTACTTTGGGGCCATTATCAAGTAAAAATAAAGGTCACTTGAACACAACCATCGAGATAGCTTGACAAGAGATATGATAACTAGGAAGGCTACTAAGTGACAGCGAGGTAGGGAGCATGAACAGTATGATGTCCTGTACGAAAGGAGGACACATCCTCCAGGAGGAGGTGGACTGTACAGCACGAGATTTTATCACACTACTGAGAATGGTGTACGCTTGGAAGCCTGTGAGTTGTTTATTTCTGGAATTTCCCATTTAATATTTTTGGACCATGGTTGATTGTAGGTAACTAAAACTGCAGAAAATGAAACTGCAAATAAGGGGGAATACTGCATTCTGAAGAACCTGTTAATAACCATATAATATGTCAGTCTATAGCAAAAACAAAAACAAAAACAAAAAAAAACTCAAGTGTTGACTCCTATCTAAACTCAAAATCAAGAAATTAGCAACCTAACATGAGGATTAGCTTTTAAGTGTTGGACATTCCCAAATTATGTCATGTATCAAAACTCTCTGTTGGAATTCAAGAGCCCAATATTAAATTGCCTACACAACATTACAATCGCAAAATAAATATGCAGGCTTTAGGTTTCTTCTTTAGCACGTAAGGACATTTGAAGTCACCATTCCATTCTAACAAAAAGTAATAAGCTTAATAAATGGAAACATCAACAATTCTTAGATCTGTCAGAGAAGTGAGGTCACAGAGCAAACTGCTGCACAAAAATTGGAAAGACAGGCAGTAACAGAATCACAACTTACGAGAGCAGAATCTTGCCAGCAGAATCCTCCCCAGCAACCAGTGCACAGGTAGGAAGACCTGAGCTGTAACTGACAAATTCCTGGAGGCTCAGTGTGGGCGAGTTGGAGAGTTAAAAAAACTGACCCAGTCAAGAGGGCCTTCATACTCTCTTGAGTGTTTCTCCAGGGGCTGTACCAGGCCCTCACAGTGAATATTGAAGGACAGTTCCCTCATGCTTCCCAGTAGGGGTAGCGGACACAACAACCATTTTGTTTTATGTTTTTAAATCCTCCAAATATTCTGTTATTCCAAACAAGGCCTTCCCTCAGAAAAAAACTATTTCACCAAAGTCTAACTTGCTGGGGCTTTATCAGGGCCTATCCTACCTTGCAGAAGGTAAATATATGCCCAGCTTCACACCAATCTAGCCGTGCTGTCCGAGTTAGGGAGGAGAAAACAAACTAAGTCCTGGGAGCAAGGTAAACAAAAACTGATACCTAATTATAGATTTGTACACACTTATCCTTCCCCCACACCTCACAACCACATTACTAAAGGCCTATTTACAGCAATTCATTTAACCCATTTTCTTATATCTACCTTTCAACAAAGCACTGCAAAGCATAACAAAAGGTAAAAACAAACAAAACAAAAACAAAAACAAAAAAATTTGAAGACACGGAACAAGCATTAGAGTTAGATATGGCAGGACAGTTGGAATTATCAGGGCAGAAAAAATTTCAAAATCATGATTTAAAATGCAGATGTTTCTAATACAAGATAATATGCAAAAACAGATGAATATTGTAAGCAGAGAGTGGACATTCTAAGAAAGAATCAAAAAGAAGTGCTAGAGATCAAAACTACTGTAACGGAAATGAAGAATGCTTTTGATGCGTCATTAATAGATTGGATATGGCTGAAGACTCTCTCAATCTGAGGATATGATAACAGGGACTTCTGAAAATAAAAAGCAAGTAGAAAAAAGACAGGAAAAAAATAAACAGAACAGTCTATCCAAGAACCGTGGGCCAACTACAGAGAGTGTAACATATGCATAACAGGAATGCCACAAGGAAAAGAGAGAAGGAAAACAAAAGAAATATTAAAACAACACTATTTCCTCAAATTAAATTTAGACACCAAGCCACAGATACAGGAAACTCAGAGAATAACAATCAAGATAAATGCCAAAAAACAACACAAAACAAAACTATACCTAGTCATATCATTTTCAAACTATGGAAAATTAAAAATAAAGATAAAGCTCTGAAATAAGACAGAGGAAAAGTACAGCTTATCTATAAAGGGGAAAAAAGCAACAAAAATTACAACTGAATTCTCCTCAGAAACCATGCAAGTAAGAATACACTTGTGGAGTGAAGTATTTAAAATGTTGCGAGGAAAAACTGAACCAAACAAACAAAAATCAAAACCTGTAATTCTGCACTTTGCAAAACTATCCTGCAAAATAAAAGAAAAAATAAGCCCTTTCTCAGACAAACAAAACTGGGAGAATTTGCTGCCAGTAGACCTGTCTTACAAAAAAATATTTTTTAGGAGAAAAGGACAATGATATGTGTTAGACACTCAAATCTACATAAAAAGGTACATACATCAGAAAAGAAAAAATTAAAGTAAAATAAAAAGTGTTATTTTTTATTCTTAATTGATCTGACAGATAATAGTTTATTCAAAATAATAGCAATCATTTTTATTGCATATACATATATATGCAGATATTCAAATGAAATTAGTGACAGCAGTAGTACAAGGAATGGAAAGGAGGAAATAGTATTTTATTACTATAAGGTACTTGCACGTTAAGCTGTTGTTTGTATAACTATGAAGTGGTATACTGTTATTATTGGATTCATTGTAAATGTATATTTCAAACTCTGGGCAACCACTGCATTAAAGTTAAAAAAGAAGTGTAATATATGCTAAACAACAAGAGAAAATACATTTACATAAAATTCCAATTAAAACCACAAAGAGCAAAAAATGTGTGGAAGATAAAAATACAAATAAAAATAAGTGTATAAAATAGAAAACCATAATGAATATGATGAATATTAACCCAAGTAATAACTTAATATTAATGGCATATATATATATGTCAATTAAAAGATAGTGATTGTCAAGACTGCATCTAAAACCAGCACCTACCCATGTGCCAACTACAAGGAACTCACTTTAAATATAGAGACACATATAAATTCAAAGTAAAGGTCTGGAAAGACCTGTCTAGGGAGATGACACTCTTCCTAGGAGAAGGGCATTGCAAACAAAAGCATCACAACCTCATGCCCTGAAGCAGGAGGAGTAAGACTGGAATTTTTGAGGAAAAGCAGAGGCCAGTGTGATTCTGAGAGAATCACAATTAACGGTGGGAAACAAATTCAGAAAGGTATGTAGGAGCATTTCAGTATTTTTATCAGTAACACATTTCTTTTTTCCCACATAGAAGAGCTACGATCTGAAAAATACAAGTGCTATGGTGTTGTGTGCCAAGTTCAACCACGTGTAATCGATTACCCAACTCCAATCCCTAAAGAAGTAGTTACAGGGTGTAGAAAGATCAATTACAAATAATTTTGAAAATAGAATAATTCAGAACGCCTACGTATCTCCTCCAATATTTGGAGAACAAAAGGAATTGTACTTGGTTCTTGTCTAACAATTTCCAAAGCAAGCAAGCTGTTCTTCCACTAGTGATGGTAAAAGTGTGGACATTTGTCCTAAAGTCAGCTGTGGACCCCTTGACAGCAGTCTTTAAGTGACATTGAAAATGTCCCTGCCTAGGAGGATTTCTTGCCAAGAGTAAGGAAAATTCATTAGAAAAGGCTGAAAGGGTCTTATCATGTGTAAAATAGGCATAGGTCAGTGGTGCTGGTTGGAAGAAGTCAAAAGAAAACTGCTCATTTCAGGGAATTGAAAGCAGAAGCCCCTAGTGGTAAGATAATCTCTGAAGAATCCCCAAAAAATTATTTTCTGTGTGACAAAGATTATCCTAGTGCCAGATTAAACACTGCTCCAGTTCAAATATACATCTCCCAGAATGAGAGTAAAATATAGATCTATTTCTTTATGTATTTACTTAGGCTATCACAGATCCTTTAAAATTTATTCATAAAGGTAATCGCCATGTTACTTGATGGGAACTTTGGAACTGTTAGACATTCCCAAACTATTAGACAATCAGCAATACCATTCCCTCTTTAAGGTATAGTCAGGGTTCCCATTCTGAAATGAGATGATCTTGTTGAAGATGGTAACCAATTATTTAATTATAAGAAATCTCCCACTAAACAAAGCTTCCTCCGGGTGCCCTGAAACTGGTAACTTAGAATATTAGGATGGGGTGTGTGTGTGATCTTCTGCTTTCTCCCTCTCCGGTTGTATCCTCTGTCCCAGGAACTGGGGAGAGGATAAGGTATGGATTGCACAGTTGTCTGCTCCCTGGGTCAGACAGTGGTTAGAACAGCCTCTTTCTCCTGGGTTGTTCAGAAATTCCCATCTTTGGGCACCTCTTACTCTTGTCAAGAGTAGAGGTTTCACTATGATGGGTGGTCTTTCTGATTCCAAAAATTCAGCATTCAACACCAACTTCTTGACGCTGGGTTCTCTTCATTTCTCTTGTTGACTCTTCTAAGTGAATATAGGAAACAAATAAAAAATTAAAATGTGAAGCCCTACTCCTAAGGACTTTGGTGAAGAAGAGAATAATAGTATTATTGCCATAAATGAGGCAATTAAGAAGCATATTGATTTAGGAATTTAAAAAATCAAATATTGGTATTTAAATTTTGAGACAGCATTCAGGCATTTAAGTATAAATTTCTTTTTTCCAAATTTGGAGATATTGAGGTATTTTTTTGAGCATATAGTGTGTGCCAGCTAAAAAGAGGAGCTGGGATTTAGAGAGGATAAGGAAGTTGCCTAAGATCATACAACTAGTAAATGCTATTGTATTGAATATCCAGAATTCCTCGTCACTCAATCTCAAAATCTCCATTTCTCCACCGATGATAGCATAGGTAACATACCTGGAATTGACTGAAAAAAGTCAATTCAGGTTGTAAGGGAGACAAATGTTTTAAGGATGGGTTATCAAATATAGAGGTTTACTTTGGAAGGAAGAGTTAGGTATGATAAAAATAAAATGTGTTAAAATAGCCAAGCTGCCCAAACTGCCCTTGAGTGACCATGTTTGTCCAACTAAGACACTCCGCTGTCTGGAGTTGTTAAGGGACACTTGCATTGCCCATGTCTCTTCTAACGAGTACATTTCTTGGGTTTTATAAACAGCCTTCCCCAGCAGTGCTTCCAGCAAATTTGTCTTGAAAGATTTCCATAGTCCTGTACACTCAAGGCCTCATGTTACTGACAAGGTAATGACAGGGGCAATTTTCAACTGTTAAAAGACTGCTGTATTTGATCTTTCGCAGTGCTGATTTCAGCAAAAGAGTGGGAAATGTTCATTATGTCAAAAAGAATGTAAAACACAAAATATGATGCCAGTTTCTAAGACTTTTCCATCCAAATCTTCTCCTACCAAATGACAAGAATATGTCAAAATTATAGTCAGGGGAAATGAAGAAAATGTTGGTTGATCTCAAGCTTAGAAAGTAGTTACTGTTAACAAGCTTTGCAATTTTGCAAATCTCCATTTATGTATAACAGTACATGATTTTATATTAGCCAGAAAAAAAATTGATATGGAAAAGGGTAATATTCACCACAATAAAAATGATCTTTGCTTATATGGGGCAGGTTTTATTCTTTGATTTTCAATTTGATTCAATGTTCAAACGAATGAAAATGCTATAGTAAATAAAATACATTCACATTGCACAATCATTTGTAATTTTTGTTTATACTAGTTGTGAATAACTTCAGGTTTTCATAAATGAAGTTATTTAGTTGCTCAATATTAAACTGTTAGGTTATTGCAAGAGACAGAAGAGAAGAGGTTAATTTAAAACAACATTAAACAAAAAAGTTCAGCAAGGGAAAATGCAAGATTTAGTTGAAATAGAGAACTGCGAACAAATGGCAAGGAGCAAAACACACTAATTGAAAACCAGGCAGGACATTTTTCCATTTGTTTCTTTTTTTAGTGCACTGATTAAAAAATAGTTAATTAGCACACATAGCCAGATCTACTCCACACTGGGAGTTTAACCTTGTAATTTTGTCATTTTTTAGAGAAGCAGGGTGTTTCATGAAAGCACCATTAAATTATAAATGCATAATGATGGGTATTGTCGACAGACCAGAAACTACTCAACATATCCTTTGTAAATTTTGCATATTCCCAGCATTTATTTACCACTTCATGATTACCAAGTGCTTTATTATTGTTCAAAAATCTATTTTACAAAATTATGTGGAAATATTTTTGTTTGAAAGCTATTAGAATACACAATGGTGACACATATCATTGTATTATTTTTCTTAACAGTTTATATCATTTACATTATTTAACCATAATTACTCTCAATTATACAGGATACTGCTGCAAGTCTGCAGCACCCAAGAGAACGCCCCGATTCAACAGTTATTTTTCTATTGCCTGCTATGTAAGGCACAAATATACACGCTGGGTCAATAATGACTTTTATCATCCCCTGGAGGAACCAGATTTCTCATCATGTGTGTTACAGTAAGACAAGTCAGTTGAAACTTAGATGCTTAGACCTACATTGTTGCAAAATTTCTTGAGGCATGCCCTCTGGCATTCGCTACATTTACACTATCCCCAACTCTTAATGATCTGGGAAGAATGAAATGCATGTAGATGACTCACAACAATAAAAGGCAGCATCAGTCCAGGGTGTTAAGCAAGTTTAGACAAGGGTAATTTTAGTTTAGTTATTGTTCTCCACCCTAATTACAATAAAGAGGGCAAGCAGAGTCAAGATTCTTGTGTTAGGTGGAAAGAAAAAGGTCCCACCTAGTTCTCTCCATAGGGATTCATCTCACACAGTTTGGCTCATGAGGGCAGGCACCTGAGCCTAAACAAACAAACGAACAAACAAACAAACAAATGAACCAAGCAGAACTGCCGAAGTTTTGCTCAGCTTCTGTATATACATAGTCAGGAGGGCAGCTGTTCTTTCGATGGGCAGATTCCTGGGGGATGACTTGCCCGTGACTATGCATATAATTATGATTGCAGATTACAGACTCTGGCAAAGAGGAAGCACATTCTGACCAGGGCAGGGAAAGGAGACAGGGTCGTGCACTCAGAGTGCTGGGGAATTATACAATTTCAGATGGAAGAGCTCTTAAAAGTTCACTATCCCTTCACATCAACAGTGACCCAAATCAAGATCATTATATATCCCATCACGGCTTGAAGAGTTGAGAAAGCCTTTGTGTAGTGAGCTGGTTGGAATATTCTAATTATCTTTAATATCTAGTTGTCCTTTGTGGTCTAATTGTTATTTGTTGCAAGGGTTGGGAGTAAAGTTACAATCTCTGGCATAGAAATGTACTGATAATAGGAAGACAGCAGCGACTCAGGTCTGTCATCTCAATTGGTGTTTGGCCAGCCTTGTTTTTTCTTTCTTCCATTGCTGATACATTCTTACCTTCTGTATCAGCCCAGTCTAGGTACCTAGCCAACCCCAACCAGTTGGCAGCATTATTTCAAGCTCCATTACCACCCCACTAGACTGTCCTGGGGTAAAGATGCTGACAAGCTAACAAAGTTGTAATTTTCACTCTTACAATTTTGTCCTTGCCAAATTTCACTTCCTTGCCAGACATTGACTTCCCTGTCATTTTCACCCAGTCTTTCAATGGAGTTTTTGCCTGGTTTTCCTTACTCTTATAAAGCTTGCCCACATTAGGGTTGTATCTTGCCTGAAGCACCAAGGCATTTAACTAGGACATCTACAAGATGACTTCTAGAAGTTTAACTTTTGGGGGTTTTTTTAGAATTTATTTTAGAGAGGGGGAAAGGGAGGGAGAAAGAGAAAGAAAGAAACAGCGACTTGTTACCTCTTGCACACCTCCAACTGGGGACCTGGTCTGTAACCCAGGCCTGTGTCCTGATTGGGAATCGAATCTGTGACCTTTCGGTTGGCAGGTTGACACTCAACCCACTGAGCCACACTAGCCAGGACAAACTTTTGTTTTCTGACTTCAAAATCATATTAGTAATATTGATTTAACTTAGATGCGCCTATTGCATCATCATTCTCTCACTTCCTTACAATAACTATTACTGTAATAATATCCAACTTGCCATGCTTTAGCATTTGGAAAGTGACAGAAGATCAAATTGGGCAATAGTTTCCTCTTATACCTAGTCTAATGTTCAGGCATTTTTGAGGCCCTCCCTCACATCAGATTGCTCTCCTAGGCACAATCCTACACTTTCTTTTTAACCTGGTCATCAGTCATTTAGCTTTCAATATGCATTTCAGATGCTCTTCTTCAAAACTGACAGATGGTAATTTTTTATTATGCTTCCTTACAATAAAGAGAGTGTTTTAACATTCTCCTCCACATAAACCAAGGACTCAAGCTCAGGAAAAATCCAATTAGACATGTGATGTCCAGGTGCAGTCCCCACAAAAATCATGACAACAATAACTTTTATTTTAAAATATATTTCCAATATTTTAGAATAATCTTCTTTTTCTCTTAAGGTAAATCCTTAACCTTATCAGCTAAGAGGTTTTAATAGATGGCTTTTAAGCCCTGGTATTATCCAGAAAATAATCTATTTAGGAATAAAAGTAGCATTAGGAAAGTGGTGGAGGGGCTTTCTCCAAACTTTTTGTCGTGCATCAGTCTCCATACACTTAAAGAAATGAACTGTCTTTAAATAGTCTAATGGCTTTTAGAGGCACTCTAATAAAACAACACTTTCTTTCAGTTATTTGATGCACTAAATGTATTTCTGCTCCAGTAGTTTCATGTTAAGTGTGCCTTTTTCCTAAATTGGTTTTCTATTTGCATGCATATCTTTATAGCTACAGGTATATAGTATATTTTTCTCAATTAAAGAAAAGGTATTTTAAACCTAGCAAATTTAAATGTAAAAAGTGTAGTTCCTAGCAATCCTTAAATATGTTTACCCTAACTGTTTTTCTAACTCAGGGCCTCTTTATTTCAAAACTCAGGGCCTCTTTATTTCAAATGGTCTTTGCTTTTATTATTTGAATTCTGTGTTTATGGATTAATCTCAGATGTTTGTTCATATACTTGTCATTAATAGTTAATATTTAACGAACACTTTAGAGTGACTTATACTCTTTTAAGTATTTGTATGTGTTTATTTATTTTACTATAGCTCCAAGAACTCATTATAGTAAGCCCTATTATTATTCTAATTTGATAGGTGAAAAAAGGAAAGAGCTCAATTTCATGTACGTAATGGTACTGGTGGGTGAGGACACTACATCCCAGAGGTCACACACATGGGAGCCATGGTTGAAACCTGGTTCTCAGATCAGACCTCACGGTGTTAGCCTTCACTCTAGGCAGACTTAGTTGAAGATCAGACAACGGGTAACTTAGTCAAGGCCAGCTAAGTAATGTTTTGATATAAGTGAAATTGCAATTCAAGTCTTCAAACTCCAATTTCAGAAGTGTCTTTACTTAAGTATTACTTTCCATAATAAACTGTGCATAATAATGGCTTTAAAAACTATGTACTCTCTAATGTGGTCAAAAAAACTGGGCATTTTAAAATACTTTTGTTAAGAAGGATGTTAAGAAGGATGTCAAGGCATCTTTTCTAGCACTTCCTCCATCACCACCCCTATTGTTAGCCCCAGTTAGAGAAATTCATTGAGGAACATTTTGTGAATCTAGAACATTTGCTGTATATTTTATGTGTCTACTGTGTATTAGGTATTGTATGAAGAACTAACGTTAAAAAGAGTGAGACCGAGACAGAGAGACAGATGGAGGGCTGGAGAAAGAGAATATGGATTTTATTCTGCTTTTCACCAGTAAGGCGTTGAGGGGGAAATACAAGTCTGGAATAAGGCCAGGTTGTCCTTTCAATGTTAGACCTCCTTATAGGACTCACTAGAGGTCTTTTGCTGTTTCTTCTTTTCAACCTCCTACTTTAGGATTTATCCTGTGGGTAAATCATGGCTCTAAAACTACCCCACCCCCACCCCAAAGCGTAGACCTTTTATCTCTTCTGTATCCCAGGCTCATGATTTCATTCTCACATCTAATATAGCTAACTCTATATTCATGAACTTACTCTCTTTTCCCCAGATTTGCTCCATTCAGCGTCTTCTTCATTCCTATGATACACTCCATTTTCTCCAATTTCTCAGTTAAAAATAAAACAAGAAAACAAAGATTCATCCATGAGTTCTCTCACAATACACGTTCAATTGGTTAAGAAATTTTGTTTATTCGACTTTTAAAATAAATCCAGAATATGAAAATTTCACACCTACCTCACTTCAAATTTGGGTTCTGTTCCCAGTTGTTCCCCTTTATGGCCTGAACCATGGCACATGTCTATAATCAATTGTCCTGCTTCCACACCTGCCTTCAACCTATACTGAACACACAATAAAAAAGCTACAATGATATTTTTCAATTGTAAGTCAGACATGTTCCACTGCTCTGCTCAAATTCTGTCATTGGCTCCTCCATATATCCAAGAGTAGGAGCTAACCTCCTTAAAATCACCTATAAGATCCAAACTGAACCAGGTTAAGATTTAACTTTTTATCTCACCTGCTAGTACTTCCCTCCTCATTCATTCCAGTCATACTTGCCTTCTTGCTACCTTTAGAATGTCAGGGAAGCTCTCACCTATTATATTTTTACTAGCCATTCCTTCTGCCTAAAATGATGTTCCCCAAACCATTACAGCGCATTCCCTCAATGCCTAAGTCTTCACTCAAAGTCATTTATGAGTCAAGCCTACCCTACCTTGCATTAAGTTGTAATCACTCCCTTCATCTCCCCAAGCACTCTTTTTAAAAAAAAAGATATTTTATTTATTTACTTTTTTAGAGAGGGGGAAGGGAGGGAGAAAGAGAGGGAGAGAAACATCAATGTGTGGTTGCTTCTCGTGCACCCCCTACTGGGCACCTGGTCCACAACCCAGACATGTGCCCTGACTGGCAATGGAACCAGTGACCCCTTGGTTAGCAGGGTGGCACTCAATCCACTGAGACACACCAGTCAGGGCCCCCAAACACTTTTCATACATTTGCACTTTTTAAAATTTTCCTGTAGGTATCTATTACACTTAAACATGTTACATGTTTATTACCATTCTAAACATGCTGCATAGATTAATTTAATCCATACAATAGTTCTACTAGTTAGAAACCATTATAATTTGAACCTAACATTGAGAGTATTGTGACACACAAAAAAAGATTAAGCATCCTATTCAATTTACACTGGCTCAGCTGGAATTTTAAACTGTCTGACTTGAGATCCAATTCTCTAAATTACTATGCTGTGCTGCTCCTAGGAGGCCACATGGAGATTACTACACTATAGTCACTGGCATGTGCAGTTATCATGGGGACACCAAGGAAAGACACCTAAGGAAGCAAGTTGCCAAGCTTTCAGCTGGAACTTTAGGACTTGACAAGAATGCATTCCAAAAATATCAGTAGTTCACTCTTGAAAGATTCAGCAGTATCAAGCCAAAAAAAGAAAAAAAGAAAAAAGAAAAAAAGAAATGGCAACACAGTATGTAGAACAAATATTAGACAGACTGTCTGACATTTTGACATTTAGGAAGTACAACATGAAGTCTCGCTATTACTTGACCATAAGATGACAAGTTATAAAGAGCCATGTGTGCCATCCAAATGGCAGATAATATCAAGATAATGAGAAATAGGAAACAAGGTTGTTATTGTAAGTGCAGATTCCAAGAGAAGGCCCATATGCAAAAGTAAAAGACAAATGGGAAAGAAAGGAAGGGAGAACAATGGAGCCCTGGGTATAAAGTCAGGAAGTGTGAATTTGGTCATATCTCCTAAGACAATCCTACGTAATTGTCTTCCAAGTAAAAGATATGAAATAAAAACAAGTTAGATTCATATATCTCCTGGAATGTTTTAGAAGAGCTTTATTAATCAAAAGATGCATTTCTAAATATACAGAAACTGTGTGAATCTTACCATCTTAGGCTACTCTATAGGCGGGGGTAAATACCTGTGTTTGAGGAAAATGGTACCTCGTATAGTTATATCTTCTTAAATGGCACCCTAGGCAAATTGTCTTTGTCTGGCTGGTGTGCAGTGAGCATGCTGATGATGAACAAGCTCTCTGATAATGGGCTTTAGTCAACAAATATCCATGGACATCCTTGAAATGGAGATTTGCCTTTAATACCTTCTTAGAACTGGAAAGACCTAACTTGGTAATAGAAAGACTAAAACATTTAGCAATTTATGAATGACACTTTATTGGGAGAATATAGTACATCTGTCTTGCTAATACACCATATTATTTTGATGACTGAGAGAAAGGATATTAAGAAATTTAAAATCCTCAAGTACAACAAACCTTGATAGACATAAATGAGTTTGTGATTTCTGGTTTAGACAGTCTTTACCTTGTAGAGATTCCCACTGTGGATCCTTTAACACGGAGTATTTATATTTATACAGTATATATATTTGTATGTGTGTATGTGTGTATGGATATGAATTTTAAATCCTTTACCCATAGTGGTTAGCAAAATAAAGACCCCCTAAAGATCTCTATGTCCTAATCCCAATGACTCATGTTTGTTTACACAGCAAAGCAGGAATTAAGGTTACAGATGGAGTAAAAAATTATTTATCAGCAGACCTTGAATTGGAGAGATTTTACTGAATTTTCCGAGTGGTTTAAATGTAATCATGATGGTCCTATAAATTTGTAAGAGGGGTACAAAAGGGTATATATCAGAAGAATGAAATGCGAGAAAACCTCGACTGGTCATTGCTGGCTTTTGAAGATGGAAGGGGTCATGAGCCAAGGAATGGCAGGCCAACTCTATAAACTGGAGAAGAAAGGGAATGTGTTGTCTCCTAGATCCCCCAGGGAGAGCGAAAACACAGCCCTGCAAACACATTCATTTTAGCCCACTGAGACCCGTTTGGGATATCCAACCTTCAAACCTTTCAGATAATAAATTTATGTTACTGTAAATATGTGTGATGTTAGCAGCAATAGAAAACTAATAACCATATAAATAGCAGAATTTTCCCACACATAGATTTTGCATTAATGAATATAACTGTAGACTTTTTGGAAATGTATTTTTGATGATATGTTACTATGTAAAAAGATATGAAATATTTTTATAACCATTCCCCAGCCTACAGAAATAAAAGCAGAGATGTGTTACATCTGCAGAGGCAAAGAGGAGACTGAATGAGTAAGCTATTGTGTGTGAAATCTGCAAGTTCTTAAAATTAATTTTAGGGTTGTTGTTCTTGTTATTTTCATATTATTATTATATTGATGAAGAAGGGATAATCGGGAAAATTAACATTATTTTTCTCTGGGTAGAAAGCACTTATTTTCCTTTCACATTGACTAAGGTCCTAGAGAGAGAGAAAAAAAAATGTATAGCAGTTGTGAGGGAATATAGAAATAAACATTTATCCTGAGTTATTTTAATAGTTGCAAAAGATCAGTATTGGTGAGAAAAGAGAATTCATTACACATCGTGACAAAAGGGAAACTGTCAATGTTCAAAGACCACATTTATTTTTTTGGTTGTTCACAGCCAATAAAATAGCCAATGTGATGAGTTTTGATGCCATTAACATAATGCTCAGATAAAATTAACATTTCCAAGCACAATAATTTTGTCATAAATGGGGATGCAGAAAAGAGAGGGGAAAGAGAAAAGGGAGGGAGAGAGTCTGAAAGAGACAAAGGGCTCTAGCACCATCTGCCAGGGTGCTAATCGTTGCTTCTATAGCAGCGGCAGGTTTAAGTCAAGAAAATCAAGCGTAGCTTCAGCTGTTGTCATTTGCATTTTACTTTGGCTCATTATCTTTATTAGGTAAAGGCATTGAATATCATGTTGCTTATTCAAAGCAATTAATGAGTGAGGGGAAAAAAACGAAATCCACACACGATATTTTACAGACCAATAAGTGATAAAGCAAAGAGAAAAGATGCTAAAATAGTAACATACTTACATATTGGTGCCTTTTGGAATTAAGGTTTTTAAAATAAGAGATTATGCATATAAGAGAGTTGGCACAAAGAATTAGAATTGTTATAACAATTGACTGCCCCTTTTTAAATGTAGCTAATATAAATTACTCTTAAAAAGTGATCAGACTCCAACTTCCTATAGCATGTTATCAGTTTACCTACTCTCCATATTTTCCATTCTTTCACAGTAGGACCTTTACATTGTAACCGGCGTGGGTCAGCACGTCATACTTCACAGTGGCCTGTTTATGTGCCTACCTAAAGCTTCCATCTCCAAGATAATTACTATTTTCATTCTAAACTTTAACAGCCTGTATAAAAATCACTACCTTTGTGAAATTACGTTAACTTGAAAGGTGAGGTGTTAAATAATGGGAAGTTTAATAATGTTAGTAGTAGGTGTTAAATAATGTTAAAAACTGGGACAAAGAAGGATGCTTAGACAATGAAACATACTCTGAGACTGAATGTGAAAGTAGAAATGGAGAGGTCAACATGATATCCACTGGATAAATAAAACAGTGTGTTTTAAAGTTAACAAAAATCAAATGTATTAGGAGAAAATATGCACTATCTAACTTCCTTACATAAGGGGGGGACCCAAAAAACCCAAAATTTATTTATAAAAATTGTGTATTTATTCTTACATGTTTAAACTTCAGTCGCCTTCCAAGTTACGTCCATTTGATACAATATACCCATCAAGACTTTTTTTTCCACTGCTCAAAACAGTGTTTGAACCCCAGGCCCATGGAATTAAGTTACAATTTGGAACATCTGACACATCCCAAATCAGAGAAGGTGAAGCTACTCTTCTAGAGGATGTTGGAAATCATTTCTCCTTGATTTTAAGTGGAATGTAATTAGATTTTATGGGCCCTATAATAGACAGATGAAGGATTAAATATTCAGAAGCAGAGTTCAAAACTGTTGAGTCTAAACGAACATAACATAAAGTCATTCTGTAGTTTGTCCATTTTGATGCCTTTTAGTGTTCCTGCTTTTTTGTTTGTATGTTTGTTTTTATTTCACACCTTCCACGTCAGCAAAACATTTCCCTTTGAGGTCTTTTTTCATCCGGGAAACAAAAAAATGTCGACCCGGGCTAGATCCTGTGAATAGGGAGGATGGGGCACAGGGGTCAGGTTGTTGTTTTCGTCAAACACTGCTGAGCACCCAGTGCAGTGTGGGCAGGTGCGCTTGTAAATCATCCATCAAGAAATGGGCAAATGCACTGGAAGAGTTTTCAAAAAAAAAAATTTGCTGAAGCCAAATGCAGCCTCTCACAATGCCAACTGGTAAAGTGATACAGATGGGTTCCTAGAACACTCACACCTAGCAGGGGAGACTGTCCCAACAAGGGACCCACCCTCCAGAATGTAATTCCATTTTTGGGGGTCCTCCCATGTCTACAACTGCTTATAGTGTTGTTGTTTTTTAAGAGAAATGAACCATTGTGTTTATATGATTTTGGAAAAAGATTCTCAATTATCTCCTTTTACTCATATTAGAGAGCTGGCATTCCCCACTTTCACACTCCCAGTTTTTTAACTGCTCAGTACAAGCTATTCCTGAACTTTCTCTTTCACTGACCATGAAACTAACTTTATGCCAGTAACTTTGATGAGAATGGCTGCCCTGAACTGTAAGCTTCTTATCACATGGTACGTGGTAAACACTTAAATGTAATGAACATCATTGCTTGAATGAGATGAGTGATAGGTTGAAAAGAATAAAAGGCAAGACTTCTATTTGGATATCACTGCTTTCCCTTAACTAAAAAGAGAGGAGAACTGGACTTTAAAATGTCAGGATTATAGGCAAATCATGAGCAATTTTAGCAATTTCTAGGGATGTATAGCAATGTACATTTTAGGGGCTCAGAGCAAGCAACCCTAGAATGTTCCTCAGTGGTACGTGGGTTATTGTGACCTAAAAGCAACTTAGATGCTGTTGCTCAAGAGAAAATTCTGCTATCCCCCACCTGAACTACCTATAAAAATTTGAAATAAGAGCCTAGCCTATAATAACAGCTAAAACTGGAAATAAATTGTACCCACCTATATGGTATAATAGACTAATAATTACTGAATACATGCTCCCCTTGTAATTACCTCCTGAAGATTCTTCCACCAAGGCACCTTATCTCATTGCTAGCTCTGAATGACATAGTATCCCTATTTTCCATTTCTACCCCTGCTTCTGTCATACATGTAGGGTTCCCATATGTATGTATGTACTAAATTCGGTGTTTTCCTCTTGTTCATCTGTCTCATGTCTACTTGATTAGTAGGCTAGCTGAAAGAAACTTGAGGGTAGAGGAAAATTTCTTTCTCCCCCACAACATCATTCAGACTTAAGGATACTCATAATATAATTGAAATATATAAGTAACGTAGCCCCTGTGGTCATGGATTGTCAAGCAGAGATGGTGAGCAAATCATGGATTACCAGAAGGTCCATACCTTTAAGGAACGTGGCCAAAAAATGCATATACATTTCCATTTTTTGTCTCTGTAGTCTTGATATGAAATTATTTATACTAGAGAGCCAGGCATTTTTCCAAACTTTCAGACATAATAAATCACATTTTCTAAAAGGAAACTATGTAGTTTATATGATACACCTTTAAGCAGACACAGCAATTGAGTATGTAGTTGCATCCTGGAGCAGGATACCTGAGCTACCTCAGAGAGTCCGCTAATATGTTTTCACGCATGTTCGGGCCAATTATAAATGAAAAACATTTAAAAGCAAAACAAGAGGTAGTGCTTAATAAATAAAATAGTCACTCCACTGCTGGAACAAACAAACTACACATACTTGCCAACACTTTTTCCCAGTATCATACTTTATAGACACAATAGGGACATATTCATCTAACAAATTCAGACATTTTATTGTAGGTTGTTTGACTCCTAAGGCAGTGAGAAATAAGGCCAAGGAAATGTCACTTTTGTTGTTATCCAAAAACAACACTGTCTATGATGCTATTTCCATTTTATTAATTAATGACTTGGCATACCACCATGCTATTTGTTTGTTTTTTGTAATTTTTTGTGTATATTTATATACATACATACTTATAAATGAAGGCATGCATATAGGCATACAGGTACATACATAACATATTTCCATATAACACACATATATGTAAATCACAAAAAAATGATGAATAGCAGATAAAGTCTTATGGGTAATGACTGCATACATTCCCTGGGAGACTTGGAACAATTAGCCTCTTAGGGAGCACAATATACATACATGAAAGATGTAATTGCTGACTCACTCTTGTATTCTAATGTAGTTTTTCAAATCTTTTTACTTTAAATTTTGGTGGCATCTCCTGGTGTTTCTTTTAAAAATGACATTATTTGATCTCCTCTAGGCAACTGGTATGCTTATCTTAGACTGACAACTAACATGCTATCCTAAGGCCAAAATGTGAATCCCGAATTTGTGAAAGTGCAGCTAAGCAAGTGAACAGTTTTTCAAAATAGGGAAAAATAACCCTTTGGCCAAATGGAAAGAGAAGCAACAACGTCCACTGCTGTAACAACTGCAATGTTGTAATTTATGCACTTTGTGTTTTCTCAGGCTGTGGCATTGCTTGGATTCAATAATATGAGCAAAATTCCAGATACCCAATTCCTTTTGCACGTATAGCTCTGAATGAGTTCCTCCAGTCTACCTCCCAGTCTCCTCCTTTTTACCCCCTGCCTTGGGATTTCATCAAATCTTACTTTAGAGTCAACCGAAGTAATATGATTTTGTTTGACCATTATTTTTGTCTCAGGTAGGCTGAATTCCATATTATCACTGTATTATAAACCCACTTAACACACTTTCTTGTTTTTTCTTTGCAACAAATCTGCCAGGTAACTAATTTCTATTGTAAACATGAAGACATTTGGGGCTTTGAAACAGTAAGTAACTGTTAAAATTTTCTGAAGATCAACATAGACAAGTAGGGCCTGGGTCTCCCTCATTTTCTTTGTAGCTTTGGAGTGTTTTCTTTGAAAGATGTCTCTCTCTGGGACCTGGAATATGCCAGAGATAGCAGTGCCATGTGTGAACGGCTACCGGTCTTATTTCTTTCCTTTAGGGTACTGTCAAACACCCCCGCTCCCATTGTGTCCTTCATGCCTGCACGGGGTTGACCAGATACTCAAGGAGCTTCAAGACTCATACCAATAGAGTCCTGGTTCCAGCAGCATGGCTTGGAAAACAGATAACTCTCACTTCAATATGTTATTTCTTTCACATCTTTGAAACTAGATCCGCAGAATGGTGTTGATACTTTGATTTTGGGTTTCTTTCCCTCATTTCAGACACAGGACCAGAGCAGTCCTATAAGCTGTATAGTCCATTGGTCACCATGGACTTAAGGCACTTGCCCCTCACTCATCTATGTTTAGACCTTGGTGTTAACCCCCAGTCTATAGTGTTTATAATGTAAAGGTATATGACAGCATCTTTTATCCTGTGGGAACCCACCACTAGCACCCAGGGCAGTCACCTTACCACCTTTGCAGGCTCTATGTCATAGACAGTCCTCTAGAAAGAGTCATGCCTATCACTTCTTATGGTTTTTAAGACCTTTGTTCTTTAATGTCAATAGACTTATATGACTGATGTCTTTTCTTACTCTGATCCATGTAGAGAGTTCAGACTCTACCAGATTTGTCTTAAGAATTGCCAGATTAGGGAAGAGCATTCCTCGAACAAATGGGAGCACTGCAGGGAGGTCTGGGGTGTAGTCAATATTGAAAGATTTCACATTCTAGAATGCAGTGTTTTTGGCCTCAAGTCTTTAAGAGATGGTTTGATTAAAAGACATGTTGTTCTAAGTTTCTGATAAGAAACTTTGCATGATTAAGTTAGCCTTGCCAGAAAACAAATACTGTTTACGTTTTCCTTCATCCTCCCAGTAGAGCTTGCTTCTGTGGTCTTTACCAATGAAGCAGAGGAGCAACTTTTACTAGAGTCACTGCAAGTCTATGGTCGTTGTTGCATGGTACGTAATGCATCATCGTGTGAATAATGATATAGTAAAACAAACAAACTGTGAAGGTAAGAAGGTCTATTCTGTTTCAATCCAAGCTAGTTCCAAAGAAAGGTTAAATTGACAATAAAAAACAGAAATTCTTGGTTCCTGGGTTCAAAGACCAGGTACAGGAAGAGTTGGTACTGGGGCCAGTTCATCAATTGGATAAAAACAAGTACCTCTCTTCTAACCATTATTCTAAATTTAGATTGACAAAGCACTCTACTGCATGTGGACCCATGAATTTTTAATATAGTTTTTATTCAAATTGTTTATATAGATCAGGGACCTGCATATTATATGTTCCCAAAGTCTCGCATGCCTTGCTGGTGGTCTTCCCCCAGGATATTGTCTTATATAATATCCTATACATCCTAATGCTCAGACACTTGTTCCTCCTTTGATGATACTTCTAATGCAGCTTCTGTTCTGAATACCAAACAATGCCCCCAAAATGGCAAAAACCTTATTCATATTATACTATACTGTACTGGTCAAAAAGTCTGACTTTTTTATTACAGAAGTTTTAATGAACCATCTTCCCTTTAACACTCCTGCCACTTTCCCCTAGGACTTAGTTACAAGTCTGTCATCTGGGTCAGAAGAAGAGCGGTACATGTTGTTTTGTAGCTTCACTTGTTTCGAAAGTATCATTGGGAAATGAAAACTTATGATATAAAGTCACACATTACTCCATTGGAGTTCTGAATCAGTAAAGAGGTAAAGTAGGAGAAGACAGATAGGGATAAATGTATCATTTCTACTACTGGTCACCACTAGGTTAAAGGTTTCTAATTCTTACTTTAGAATCAGCAAGAATTATTGATCCACTCTCAGAGCTGAACATTGTCTGGTCTCTTGACTTGACAGAATGACTGGTAAAACTTACGACACAGGGTGGGTGATTTACTGTGGGCACCTTTCCAAAGCAGGGAAACCACAAGGCTGAGTCACACACACTCAGCACCCTAGCTCAACTCACCTTGTAGAGCCACAAATGCAATGATAATGATTCCTAAGTCTCATATAACTGACTTTTCAGGAACTTCATATATTTTCCTTTGAGGCAGGCCAGTGAGGGACAGTCAGAGACAGAACTTGATGTTCCTATAAGTGGCTTGAGAATTTCAACTGAGGAAATATTAAAATATTTTTATAAAAGCATTAGTACCTTAACTAGGGTGTATTTAAAGGTGAAAAAAAAAGTATACATACATATGATCCTTTTAGCTCAGCAAAAGTCTAAGTAACAAAGCCTTGATTGCACTTTTTGTCATACCTTTTCTCTGTGAAAGAATAATATCTCAACCAACCACAATACTGCAGTTGTGAAATGAGGAAATACATGCTAAAGACCTTCCTAAAAATAACGTGATGAAAATACTGCCGTGAAAGCAGAAGCTACCGGTCATAAAAGATTGGATGAAAAAGAAAAAGGTAGCATTTTTCACTTCAATTCTCATATTCTAAATGAAGATGTTGCCCTATATAAGCAATAAAGTAAATCAATAAATCAAAGAAATTCCTTGCCGGTCCCCTAAAAAAGGGAAAGAAAAGAAAAGAAGAAAGGGAGAGAAGAAGGGAAAAAAAGAGGAAAAAGACTAAACGTAGGTACTAGTTGGAATGTGAAAAAACATCCCTCCCCCCACCCAGTCACTGATTCAGCTACCGTACTCTACATCAGCATTGGTGCTTGCATTTCACATAGCCATGGGAAGAAAGAATAACTGAAGAACGAACTATTGGAGGCATCACAACAGAAAACTTAGAAATGTATTGGCGGTCGGTACTATACAATTAATTTTCTCCAACAGCCCTAAAATATAGGAATACATTTGGCTACCGTGATCAAATCTGCAAAGAAATAAGAAAAGAATTAATCAAAATTAAGGCTTTCTCTGCACCTCCATGCACCTTCTTTGGACAGCATGCTAGGGAAAAGGATCGTCATCATTGTAATTGTGGCTCAACAAAGAATAATTACTTAGAAAACGCATTAAATGGTTTTGTTCCTCTGAAAATCATTTCCCTCTCAGGCAAGCTATTTTTTAACCCTGGATTGAGAATCTTAGAGATTGTCTTTGAGAGCTTTACATCCTAATTGTACCATTGGAATAAATCACTGTACATCTGATTATGATGTTTCTTTTCTAATAATCCTAAGTCTCATATTCAGGTGGTTGCACTGCAGGACAGTAAGTTTAAAAGAATACACAACACAACGCTGTTTTCAAATGTCAATGCAATATGATTCAGCATGAATTGATAATGAGGCTGTATTTTATGTTTTACCAGTTT
Source organism: Mormoops blainvillei (assembly GCA_004026545.1). NCBI lineage: Eukaryota > Metazoa > Chordata > Mammalia > Chiroptera > Mormoopidae > Mormoops > Mormoops blainvillei. The sequence continues at coordinate 71,567 of PVJD01006226.1, forward strand.
TGCTTAAATAGAATGAAAAGCATAAGAACTTATCATAGGGAGGAGAAACAACAGCTGAGAATTCATGGGAGAATCAAAAATATATTGTCAATTAAAGAAATTTTCCATCTATATTATCATAATGTGACTTTAATGATCAAGAATTGGCTTAGCTAAAATCTCTAACAGAAAGTATCTGTAGGCAGATTGTGATAATGACTCTTGCTTTTTGAACAAGTCAACTCCAGGAAAGAAAATTGGTGTGGTTTCAATGTGCTGTAGACTGTATTCCTCATGCATGGACACTTAATTGATACTTTAAAGTATCTTAAACTCTATCTATTAAGCAATTATTTTTACAATGAAATAAAAATTAGGACAGATCAACGTCATCATAGCAGAATTTTGCATGCAAAACTCCTAACCACAATTCTTTAACTCTCAAATCATGTGCATCTATGTGAGATTTCTTTTAGAGAACAATCACAGATTAAGGTAAACAGTTATGTTTTTCTTAGATACAGAGAATCTAGATATCAAATATAATAACAGGTGTTACACAAACAAAATTGAATTTGAAAATTCTCCAGAGACATAGTCAATCTTTTGATTTTCCTCTGGTACTGACTAAGACAAATATTACCGATTTAACATGGTGTAGGTGAAATCAATTTTTAGACATTCAGAAAATTATGCTGTATTATTTTGAGTACACTGAAAGGTATATCTGTATCTCCAACAGAAAAATTTTCAGAGTCTTGTTATTTCATTGTTCTTATATTTAGAGCACAAATCTTATTTTATCACAATAGAGTTCATTTAAGAAAGAGAAGTACAGCCAATCCCTATTTTTTAATTCTAGTTTACTTATACAAGACTACCCTAACAAGAAACTTACCTATAGCCTTTTGGGCTCATGTATCACTTTCCAGTCCAAACCCTCAAATCTATACTCCTACTTTGGAGCAACAATTGTGGCTTTAAGGTATATAGGAGAGAAGGAGGCATATCATATTGTTGGGTGAGGAAAAAGTTTTTCTCAACACTTTCATGGTCCCTGGCTGGGTCTCAAAAGAAAATTGATAACGGCAGATTAACAAAAGAAAAACATATACATTTATTAATGTAAATTTTATGTAACATGGGAGCCTTCATAAAGAAATAATTCAAAGAACCAATTAGAACTATATGTTTTTATGCTGGGTTTGATGAAGAATTGACAGCCATGAAGGAATACAATAGGTTAAGGGGTATAGGTAATTGTAGCACGCTGGGGGAAGCTTAACAAGACCTATTTGTGAGGATTCTTCTCAGCATTTCTCTGTTTTTAGAGACAAGAATGTTCCTTCTCTCTGGGTATATGGAAGGCACCTCCCACATGAAGATTACATGACCCATTTTGGGGAATAAGGGTGAAGTAGGTCAGACTGAAATTCCTGCTTTTGCTGTGTTTTTTTTTAAATTCCTTCAGTTTAAGATGTTCAATATGCAAAGGTGCCTATTTGGGGATCACAAGGCAGGTCCTAGATCCCATCAACATCCCACCTCACTTTTTCTTTCACTTTCTAATCCTATTGAAAAAGAATGCTGGTTGTCAAACTAACCAGTCATCTCGATCTTCTCCACATTTCACAGCGAAAGCAGAATCTGCCGATCACAAGGAGATTGGACTGCGTACCTCCCATCCCTGTCCCTCTGATGTGCATCTGCTAATTTGCATCTGCTGCCTCCCTGCCACCACCTTACAGCCAGCACTGCACTGTACCGAATCTTTTTGCTAAGCATAATGTATGGCCGTTTCTGTTTGTTTCTTTTTAATCCAGTTGAGATATTAAGAATATTTTAAGTAAAATGTTAAGAAAATTTGTTTCTTTTCTTTTTTAATCACTTGCATACATGCAATCTACTTTCTTTTTTGTCCAAGAAAAATTTTACTGGCGAGGTTAAAAATGTAAGAAAACCTTTGTTTGCAACCATGGCAATAAGGAAAAAAGACAATTGCAATAGAGGCGAGAGAGAGAGAGAGAGAGAGTAAACTCAAATCCTTTGAAACAAGGGGTAGCAGAGTTTGTAAGTGCTGGGGTGGCTTAGCACTTAACCTACTAAAAGACATTGGTGGGGTGGGATAACGGTCAGTGTAAATGGGCCACCTGCGTTTGCTCATTTGTGCTTATGGAGGTTAGATTCCTGTCTTCCCATGGAGATGGGAGATGGTAGTGCTATCCTTTTTGATGATTACATTTCAAAAGGATGGCTCCTTGGTCTTTGAGAAAGATGGTTAGGAGGAAACAAAGAATTTATAATTGCATCTTTTTTTAAAGTAAGTGCTCTAAGGAAAAAGAGATCAGAGGGAAAGAACACACCTATTTAACATTTACTTGATGGAGTAAGATTTGAAGTTACTGCAGCCTTCTTGAACTATGTATGATACAAGGACCAATCTAAGGAAAGTTAAGAATGGGAGAGGAAAAGTAGATCCTAGAACTATTTTTGGAATATTTATGTCACAATATCTGAAGTCATTCTTTTCTGGACTTCTTATTAACGTAAAGCAATAAATTCCACTTTACTTTTGGATTTGGATTTTTGGTCACTTGAAATCAAGAAGCAGAACCTAGGTAATGTTCACTGTTCATAGATATGATCTCATGTGTGATATTGCAATAATGCCTTATGTCTCTATTAAACTGAAACCCTATTGCTTCTGAGAATAACAAAAAAATGAAAACACTCTTCTGATTTCTTGACTCCTCATCACAGCTGAAATCAACAATGATATGCAAAAGCAAGACCAATATACATTACATCAAAAGATATAAAGAGAAGCATTTCTTTTCTTTCTTATAGATTGGTATAACCTTAAAATAAATATGTATCCTGAAAGCAGTATAGATAATGTTTTACATGTTTATGAAAAGCTGTGTCAATTATCCTGCCTGGAGTCAAGATCACACTCAGAAGCTTACCAATGGACCTATTAAAATGCATTACCGACCTATAAGACAAGCTACCACTAAAACAAAACAAAACAAAACAACACACATACACACACACACGAAACATAAAACTGGTGACATTTAACTCTAGTGGGAATTTTAACTTTAAAGATTTCTTTACTCTCATCAATGGAACCACTACAAGCATTTATTAACCCTGTCCAAAGTCAGCTTCTAGGTACTGCTTGGGGTGGTCATTGTTCCTAAGTTACAAATGTAAAGCACATAGCACAGAATCTGACATACATTTGGTGAACAGAATGACATCTTGTTACATGTGTTATTGAGTGTGTTCTGTGTTCAGGGGAAAATAAGGAGATTTTATGATTATAATGGAAAATAAAATGTTGTATTGAACAGCATAATGTCACCAGTTGATGAACTTTCTTAAATTATAGATGAATAACAGAGGCTTAAGGATAGCATAAGGCAAATTGGGGAAGTATAAGTTAACAGAAGAGAGAGGAGTCTGGGAGAAGTATAAATAGTGCTATTGCCAAATCAAACTGTTCTTAAAAAGTAATGTAGAAAGTAAAATTTCCTAGTCGTTTTTATTAATTATCATTTTTATTAACATACAAAGAATTGCATCTATTCAGTAATGTAATTAATGTTTGCCATATACCATATTCTAGACATGAAGGGCACACAATAAACAATAAGCCGACATGTCTGCCTTCATTCAATGATATACTAGTGAAGGGATATAAAAATAAACAGATGTGTGTCATGTAATGATAAGTAATATGAAGAAAAAGAAGAGGAGGATGGGGATGGAACAGAATACTTTGTTTGGATTAAATGATCAGCAAAGCTTTCAAAGAAGTTAAGTTCGAAGAGACAGTCAAAGGCATAAGGGAGTGGGTTATGTGGATACCTAGGTAGGAAATCCAGGCTGAGAACAGCAAGTGCTAGAAGTGACAGATATTTGTGTAACCACGAAAAGGCCATCATAGCCATGGAGGACAAAGCAAGTGAAAGAGTGATAGGCAATAAAGATGGAGCATTGGAACCCAAGAGCCAGGCCACGTGGCACTCCGGTTCTTTTCTGTACCACTCACCCCTACCTGTTTTAGTCATCCAGATCCTAACCTACAGGTGAGCTGATGATGATTATTATTAGGTGATAAGCTGTGCAATGTCTTTGGGTGTAAACCCCTTTCATAGTAAAACAATGACTTCAAGGATGCACACATCCTGTAATAATTTCAGCATAGCCTCCCGTTTGTTTGAAATTCCGTGTTCTCTCATATTTTAAAGGCTTCATTGCTCATACATTCCTCTTTCTTCACTATAACCTCTTCTTTTTTAAGTCTTCATTTTTACAGATAACATCAGTCCCTCTTTGCTACGTTGCTGTCATCTTAATATTATCTTCACTTTAAGGTTAACATATTCTTTTTTTCCCTTTAAGAATGACACCATGTTCAAGGGAAATTACAACCTAACTTTTTCAGGTCTGGTAGAAATGACCTGCATAGATACACAACACACAGCAGGTATCTAATGATAAATTCTGATTCTGCATTCATGTCAAATTAGCTATGCTCCTCTTTATCTTGTCATACTCCGACTTCATGTGAAGAGACAAGAAGAGGAGTGATGTTATTAAGTAGGTGACTTCAGGTCATATTATGAATAAATGCCTCTTACTTTCACTTTTGCATACAGTTTAAGAGAGTGGGTCACTTTCAAAGTACGTATTTTCTACAGAATTGACATTTGATCTTGGTATTATAAGAATTCATCTGTATAGTTTGAAGAGAAATTCTAATTTGCCTTTTTAATGTCCACCTCAGCTGCCACTTAAGGCCTTATGTGTGAAAATAAATGTATTGGAGGAAATCATGGTTACACGAACCCAAGCTGTTAATTTTTGAAGAGGTTTGTTTAGTGACTTACAAATACCATGCAGTTGGAATATTTTAGGGGATGTAGGCCATTCTTAACTTTCCCCACTCCTGCACACACAGTATTGGTGGTATTATCAGTTATAACCACTGCTTGTTACCTGGATGTCAGCATGGCTCTGTGATACGGGCTCATCACCGGCACACACACCATTTTATTCTCATCAGTTAGGCAGTACACTGTGAACGAAAGACTTAGGCAATGACAGCTGATTTATAACACACACACTCGAATGTATGTGTGCATATTGATAATAATACTTATATTTATATTTTATACTTAGGTTTAAACATACTTATATATGCATGCATATAACTATGTGTGTGTGTGTGTGTGTGTGTATATATATATATATATATATATGATGTAATGCATCAGCAGGTGCATCATTCTGGTTGTTATGATGAAGCTGCCAATCATTGGTTGCCCACAGCTGTGACATTTTAAATCACCTGGGTATTTTCTGTGGATGAACGTCCAAGCTTAAAGCAAAATTTGATGCAGGTTCATTACTCTACTCGCTCAGTCATTTGAATGTGACAGCCACACAGTACACATGCTCACTCAATGGTGTCCACCGCACCCACTGACCAGTACAGTGAAGTCGTCATTGTTAACACATGCACATTCCAGTCCACTGTCTTTGGCAAACTGTTCTCATTATATTAACAATGGCTGGGCTTTTCCCAGACAGAATATATAAAATATATATATATATATATATATATATATATATACACACATAATATATGTATAAATAAATAAATACACACATATATATGTTGTGTGTATATATGTATATACACACCACTGATCTATGTTGAGAACATTCTATGTGCAGATCTAGCTAGGTATTTTGTAGACTTGGCTCCTAGAAATTCCATGTTGTCATGTGGTTATTGTCACCTCTATTTTAGAAATGTTATAACTGAGGCTTAGAGAGATAAAGACACTTATCCAAGGTCAGACAGCTTGTAAATGGTAATTCTCAAATCTGTGTGTCTGAAAACTAAGTTAGACTGCCTCCTTGTAGCACATGCAAAACATATTTGTACTGCAAGGGAGAGATAATTGCATATATCTCTACTTATCTAAAATATTTATAGTTAAACAGATCTGATACTAACATCTACAACACTTCCAGAATAAATTATCCTCAAATTGGTACATTAATGATTCAAATATAAAACCTGCTATAAAAAAGAAGACCAATTTGTAAACTTTTTTCAAAGGTAAAAACACTCCTGTTAATAGAGTATTAAATTTTAAAGCTCTAATTAAATATTTAAAAGTAATAAAGTTAAAAAATTTTTTAACTCTTAGCAAATTAGAGAACTCTCAGAGATAATTGGAGGATTCAAATAAAATGAAAACTTATGAAGGGTTAAATAATTAATTCATAAATAGAAAGATATTTTAGAAGAAAGAGCCCATTTTAATAATATATATTTTTAAATAAATTATCCTTTTAGGTATGTAAATTAATTCTAACAAAAATATTAAAATTATTCCACCTCTCTGAGAAAATTACTTGCAAAATTAGAAGGGTATGTACATAAAAGAAATACACAATTTCATTATTTATAAAATATAATTTCATTGAAATAAGGTAGTTTTATAAAACACATCGGCTGTGCCTATATATTGCACAGCCACCAAACAATGGCCCACAAGTGAGGGGAAAGGTCGTGCAGTCATCATGAGAAATTAATCATACTGCTTTTTAAAATAATTCTGATGTGCAATAAAGAGCTGTTCATTTTGAAGAAAGAGATAGCTATTTTAAAACATAGTGGTATAGCTCAATTCCAAACATATATCACTTTATCCCAAGAATCAAGATCAGAACATTAATTTCTTTCAGGGTCCCATTGTAAATATGTTTAAAGAGCCACACCTTGTGAAATAAATGGTGTTGGGAAAACTGGAGGTTTACATGCAAGAGAATGAAAATGGAACTCTATATAACATTATGCACAAAAAGTGAATTCAAAATGGATTAAAGACTCAAATGTAAGACCTGAAACTGTAAAACTTCTAGAAGAAAACATAGTGGATCTTACAGTGAATTTTTTGTATTTGACACTAAAAACGAAGAAAACAAAAGTAAAAATAAACAACTGGTGCTACGTCAAACCAAAGAGTTTCTTCACAGTAAAGGAAATCATTAACAAAATGATAAGACAACCTGTGAAATGTCAGAAAATATTTTCAAACATCATACATATTCAGTAAGAGGTTAACATACAGAATATACAAGAAGCTCATTCAATTCAACATAAAAAAGAAATCAAAACAACTTCTCAAACAAAAAACCTGATTTAAAAATGGGCAAAGGGAATGAATAGATATTTTTCCAAAGAAGACATGCAAACATACAAATAGCCAATGGGTTCATGAAAAGATGGTCAATATCACTAACCATCAGGGAAATGCAAAAAACAAAACAAAACACAAAACACAATGAGATATCAGCTAATGCCTGTTGTTAGAGTATCTGTTATAAATAAAAAGAGAAAGAAAGAGAGGAAGAGAGAGAGAGAGAGAGGGAACAAATATGCTGGCAAGGATGTGAAGGGAAAAAAAATCCGTGTCCATTTTCAATGGGAATGTAAATTGTTACAGCCCCTAGGGAAAATGATGTGGAGGTTCCTCAAAAAATTAAAACCAGAACTACCATATAACCTGGTAACCCTACTTCTGGGGACATATTCAAAGGAGATAAAATTATTATTTCAAAAAATAGCTGTGCTACCCTATTCATTGCACCACTATTCTCAATAGCCAAGGTACAAAACTAACCTGAGTGTTTGTTGGTGGGTTAATGCATAAAGAAAGTGTGCGATATAGGTACAATGGAGTATCGTTCAGCCACAAACAAAGAATAAAATCCTGCCATATATGGGCCTTTTGACAGCCATATATGGGCCTTGAACACATTATGCTAAGTAAAATAAGTCAGAGAATGACAAATACTCTATGTTATTACTTATACATGGAACCAAACAAACAAAAAAAAAGTTGAACTCACAGAAACAGAATAGGATGGTGTTTGCAAAGGGCTGAAGGGGTGGTGGGGAGGGAAACTGGGAGAAGCTGGGAAAGGGGTATACATTTGATTTATAAGTTGAATAAAGCCTGCAAACCTAATATACAACATGGAACCTACATTTGATAATTCTGTATGGTGTAATAAAGTTTGCTTATAGTAGAACTTGCATTCTCAACTACCCCCACAAAAAAGTAAATATGTGAGGTAATAATTCTGTTAATAAACTCAATGATGAAAATCCTTTCAAAATGTATACATATATCACATTGTCCCCTTATACACCCTAAATATATTACAACTGATTTGTCAGTTATAGCTCAGCAAAACTAGAAGAAATAAAAAGGCACCCACTACTGCAGTCACTGCTCTTCTCTCAAACAAAAGCTTACATAAGCAGTAAAATCAAGCAAATTTCAGTCATATAAAAAGTGTTAAATTTACATGTGTCAGGAGGTGTAGTAGCATAAGTCAACTGGCCCATCTGAATACCTTCTTCACCACTCTATAGAAGGGTTCCCTTGGACAAATCCTTTGCATCTCTGTTGTCTCTGTTTGCTCATTTATCAAATACAGACAGCAGTAGCCATTACCATGAAAGGGTGTTGCAAAGAAAAAATGATAAAATAAGCAAATTTTAGTACAGGACCTAGAACATTATTCTTGTTCAATAAATACTATCATCCTCATTATAATATAATTGAGAGGATATGAACATAGACTAAATAATTAATCAAATGAATGATAATTATAAATCACATTCAGACTTCTTCAAATATTCAAAAAGATGTTTCCACTATAGAAAATAATACTTGGTGTTGTTTTTTTTTTAATTTTCAGACAGTAAAATTCTACCAATTTTTGAAGCTGACTGACTGGTTTTTATGACTTATGCACCATGATGCTAGAGTTTAGTGTAATATTTTTAAACTTCCCCCTTTCACACAGAACTGTAATCACTGCAGTACTTTATATCATAGGCAAAATACTGAGCTAACCATTGTAGTATGATTTATTTTTCAAAAATTCTTGCTGCTACTCTCTGGCATTAGGTATGGACATATGATGTGATTTGGCCAGTGTAATGCATTTCCTGCAAGCAGAAACTTTAGGGCCAGCATACTGTCTGCCAAGTTCTCTTATTCCTTTGCCATGAGAACAATGTTCCAGCCAGAGGCTGCTTTATCAGCCTGGCTCCCAGAGTGCAGATGACATGAAGCAAAACTGAAGCTGACCTTTGCTGGATATTTACAAATATAAACCGTTGTAAGTCACTATAATTTTTTGGTGAGCTGCACTGTAGTATAATCCAACCAGCGCCTTACCAAAATAATTATAATGTCTATTCAATTTCCCCTTTTCCATCAACTTCATTCCTGATTAGCTGCTCCTGCTCCTGCAGCCCCCTTGAAGCTATTAGGGAGCATTAGAGAATGAAAACCACCAGGACTGAAAGCATACCAAAAGCCAAGGAAAGTTCAAGTGATCAAAGGGTTCACCGCCTGCAGATCGATTAAGATGAGCTCAACTCAATTCAACGTTTACCCGGCACCCACAGTGCGGCAAGGACTTGGTGAAGCACTGGGGAGACAGAGGAGTAATAGTCCTTACCTTCAAGTGTCTTCCAGTTTAAGGAGAAAGGCAAATTTGCGATACAGGTGTCTTACACTAAAGGCAGTGTTCAGGATCAGCGAAGGCGTAGTGAAAGAAGTGGTCAGCTCTACACAGAACAGAGTAAGTACCCACGCACGGTAAGACGCTGAAAACAAAGCACTGCATTTGGCAATTAGAGTACCCATGGAACCACAACCAGGTTACTTTCAGGGTGCTCTGAGAGCTGGTTTGATTTTAAGCACAATGAGAAATAAATGGGGAAGGAAAGGAGTGAAAAAATTAAGGCAGCTATTTTTTTTTCTTGTGTGTGTGTGCGGTATTTGACTATGAAAGGAAAAAAACCCCACATACAAAGGATGACCCGCCTAAAAATGGAATTATCTTCTGGAGGGAGGGTCCCTTGTAATACAGACTTCCCCTGCTAGGTGAATGTGATAGGAACCCATCTGTATCTGTGCACTAGGTGGTGTTGTTTGAGAGGCTGAGTTCAGACTCAGTGACTTTTTTGTTTTGAAGACTCTTTCAATTCATCTACCCAATTTGTGATGGGGGTTTTATGAGTGCACTGCCCACACTGCGCTGAATGTTCAACAGTTTTTGACCAAAAACTGCATGACCCCCATGCCTCATCCTCCTTATTTACCTGATCTTGCTCCAAGAGAGGTTGTTTTTGTTTGTTTGTTTCGCAGGATGAAAAAAGTCCTCAAAGGGAAATGTTCTGCCAATGTGGAAGAGGTGAAAGAAAAAACAGCAGAAGCACTAAAAGGCATCACAATGAATGAGCTCAAAAACTGTTTTGAGTAGTAGAAAAATGCCTTGATAGGTGCATTGCATCAAATGGAGAGTACTTTGAAGGTGGCTGATGTTTGAATATGTAAGAAAAAATATATACAATTTTTAATAAATAAATTCTTTTTTTGTGGGAACCCCCCTTCGCCATACTGGTAAAAGAGATATGGTAGATTTAGAAAAAGGGAACAGTTTATTAATTCAAGTTTTGGAAAATAAAGAGGAAAAAGAACTTGATGGATGGAGTATGGTTCCAGAGGTGACATCGAATAATGGCATTAGGGGTCCACATCTGGAAGAGGAGAAGAGGTAGCTCATCTTTTGAGATTATATGGGAAGAAACATGAATTGTCGAGAATACAAATAATGGAAAATGTGAGTTCTAGAGATTTCATGTTTGATGAAAATTGCTTTTTCTGAAAAATTCGATGCAGTTCATTTCCTATATGTAAAGATGGCAGAGGTTATGGGTGAAAGCTTAAAGTGAATGATAAAAATTTAAAATGGTTCATGAACAGAATAGGAGAGAAAAATGAATCAAATAAAATAATTCATAAATCTATTATATATTAGGACACCTGAAATATTCATTTATTCCTTATCCTAAAATTATATCTGTAAAAATTTATTCTAAAGAAACAACATAAAACATTTAAAAATCTACTTATATACATTTATTACAATTATTTATTGAGAAAAATTAGAAATAATCTCAATATCAAAAATATAAAAAGGTTTTATGGATTTTATGGTACATCATAAATGGAGTATTATATAATAATAACTTATTAATAGAGTTTACAATGATCTGGAAAAAATGCCAGTGGTACAATGTTAAATTTAATAACAACTATCAGGTATATATGGTATACACATCCCTAAAACATCAATAGCATAATACATTAACAAATCTTTAGGTAATGAAAATATATACATATTTTATATATATATATATATACACACACACACACACACACACACACATATTTATGTATTTATTATATATTGTATCTTAGTTTCTTCTACTTTTTTTCACATAAGCCATTATTACGTAAAGACATTTTTTTGAACACATCAATGGAGATCTAGAATTGCACTATCTAATAACAGTAGCTACTACTACCCCAATAAGTTTAATTGGTTACTAAAATTATATAGGTTTCAAGTGTATAATTCTATGATATGTCATCTGTATATTGTACTGTGTGCTCACCAACCAAATTCAAATCTTTTTTAGTCACCATATATTTGCTCCCCTTTACTCTTTACTACACTCCCACCCCCTTCCCTCTGGTAACCACCGTGCTGTTATCTGTCTGAGTTTTGTTTGTTTGTTTTTCTTGTTTGTTTCTTTGTTGCTTTCAGTGTTACATCCCTCATGTGAGTGAAGAATTTTTTTCTATTTTTCTGTTTTCTGTATTTTAAATACTAAAAATAAAATTATCTTGAAATAGGATGTAAAAACTTTATGTTCATTTTATCCATATGACAAAAGGGCCGAATGGGTTGTAGAAAGTTAAGTTTGCAGAAGCAGAACAATAAGCTCTATATTTGTGTACTTATTCATTTCCGAGCATAGTATCTAACATATTTAAATTCACAATGTATTTATTCTTAATTAAGTGTATGCATGGAATGTGAAAGAGAAAACCAGATGAAGTGAAAGGTTCATAGGGTTGACTAAAGTATTCAGGTAATTAATTGTATCAAGGCCAATACTTTTTAAACTTTAATATGTACTATAATTCTCTAGGTATATTTTAAAATGTGAATTCTGATTCACATTTTAAAGCGAGACATGAAATTCTTCATTTTTAACAAATTCCTAGTTATTGTTGTAACATAAACTAGTGACAATGATCTAGCCTCAGTAAGAAATTAATTAATAATTAGTTTGGAATTAATCCTAAACATTTATGGGAGGAACCACATAGATGTTTCAAGATCACATCAAAATAAAACTTGTAGTATAAAACCCAAAGAAAAAGGGTTCTTGAATCAAGGTCATAGAGCAGTTTTTTGAGCTATCCTAAGAAGGTAGATTTCAGATACAACCTCCTGTCTCCTCACTGAAGTAATCACCTGAACATCTGGACTAATATAGTGAGATGCAGTAATTTTCCTTTCTGTTTAATTCTTATTGATAAAAACAATGACATTATAAGTAGATGGTTACTAATATAATGGATATGCTGTTTAAAAAGACAAAAAAGGCAGTTAACTCTAGCCCATTAGCCCTAAGCATAGATTTAATTGGGCCAATGGAATGGTAACTTAAGATCCCCGGAGAGATACTGAAGGAGCTAGTGACAAACAGAAGTGGACCAACCATAGAGCCAGCGAAGGTTATGCTTTCAGAACCCTCAATTGCATAGGCCTTTCCAGTGTTCTGGTCATAGCAATGCGTTCTACATAGTGATATATTTATACAAAATTTCCAAAATATAGTATTTTGATCAAATTGGTCAAGAAAATTGTGTTTTCTCACCCTGACTTCATTTCTGCCTCACTTCCCTTTGTATCAAGTGGCATTGGAGTGGCAGAAAACAATTTTGGGGATCCAGCTTAAGAAAAGTTAACTTAGAGCTACATCTAGTTGGTTTAATGGTATGTAGTTAAGTGCTGTACAGGTAACTTCATTTATAATTATGATATTGATAGCCTCATTCTTAATCTATTCTGGCTGCTGTGACAAAATACCACAAACCGGGTGGTTTAAATAACAAGTTCTCATTCCTCATAGTTATGGACACTGGGATTTCAAAATCATGGCACCAGCAGATTCAGTGTCTGGTGAGAAACCATTTTCTGGCTCATAGATGGTGGCGTCTTGCTGTGTCCTCAGTGGTGGAAGGGGCTAGGGACTTTTTTTCTCTTTTTTTAATAATGGTAGTAATCACATTCATAAGGGCACCATCTTCATGACCTAAGTTTGCTCCAAAAGCTAACTCCCTAACTACCACAGAGGACCTTAGCTTTCAATGTATGGATTTTGGAAGAACACAAATATTTAGTCCATAGCACATTTCTACTGTAGAAATTGTTCCACTCTGCTGCTCCTTCCCCTTGGCTGACTAGATAAAGAGATTCAGAGATTGTTTTATTGCCATAAGAATTTGAATTTTGGCATTTCCAAATCACACAACCCACATAGAAAAGAACTGAAACACATTTCCCAATTTGACAGTACACAAATTTGTTAAGCTGACAAAATTTTTCTAATCTGAGTGATTTTCACAAATTATTTTGAACAATTATGCCAGAAGGGAAAAACAGAATAGTTTCCCTGTGTAGAAACCACTAAAAATTGTCATTTGAAGTAAATATACATCATCTACACCCAAAATGCAGGAAAGGGCATTGTATGGGTATATAATTTTGTACTCAGCAGGAGAGAGTATGATGGGTTTTAACACTGCAAACAATTTTTCTTTCCTTACTTGGGGATACTTAGGCTATGTGTTAACTTTGTAAAATTTATAATTTATTTTGTTTAATTTTTTATCTGAAATACAAGTTGATTTTGACCTAATTTTGTATACTTCTTTCCTTTTTCTTACTAAAGTACCCTCACATTGAAAAATATTTAAGCTCAGTATAATCACTTCATCTCTCTAGAGGAAGGTGTTTCCTCATCTGTAAGATACAGATAATAATCACTATCTCTCTGGATTAGACCGAGCACTAAGTGAGAGGATACAGTGTATTTGTCGAGTAATGGCATTGAGATATAGTAAAGAATGAATAAGTGTTAGCTGTGGTTATTGTCATTACATGTATGTGTGATGATTATTTTTTATTTTGATTACTGACAGATATTCCTTTCTTCCATCTAGCCAAACCTCTGCCTAAGAGAACATTTGTAAAATGTCAAAAATCAAATCGTGATGGTCTCTTGCTGAAAATCCTTAGAGGTATTCCTATTTTCTAAAAGGCTACTTACAGGTCAAATTTAACCTGTCTCTCTACCTGCATCTCTTAAAACCTCAACCACTTTCAGGCTTCAGATAAATGCACTTTACCTGTTGGAGACCCAGGCTATGAATTTTTACTTTTTCCTGTCTTTGTACATGGGGTCTTTTTCTTCCTGAAAATATTTTTTTCTCTTTTGCAACAATGTGAAGTACTATTCATCCTTTAACAACCATCTAAAATGCCACCTTTTATAAATGGGTGCATAACGAGTAAGGATTTGAACTTACTTTACATCAATCATATTCCCCTAAGAAAAATACTGCTAAATATGGGAGATAATTTATATAACATCTCATAAACTAGAAGTTCTATTCCTGCACCAAGAAACTCTCAAAGTTTCTACAGGAAGCCATGCTGGCTATAGCATTGTTCATGCACAGGAATGTTGGAGGCCAGAGAGATCAAATGAATAAATGAAATGTGCTAAAAGAGCACAAAGAAATAATGTGAACAGTTAAGTAACACATATGTTCATTGTTATCGAGTTGAAGAAGTAACGAACTCAACCTATAGATAGCATAAAGTCATTGTGTAAATTGAAACACAACTTTTTATTCAAGGACACAACTATTAAACAATTTTGAATGAGTATCTATGATAGGAGAAGAGTAGGGAAGACAAAGAAATAATCCATATATATATATGTATTTCTTTATCTATCTATATCTATCTATATCTATCATCTATCTATCTATCTATCTATCTATCTATCTACCTAATGCCCAAATTCATGTAATGAATTAATTTCTCTCCATCTTTCTCTTTCTTTGTATACTTTTGTCTGGAAGATTGTATGGTTTAATTACTGAGATCAGTGTCTCTCAAACCTTGATCTTTATAATAATCGCACCACAATCATCTGAAAATGTGTTAAAAAGGCAAACACTGAGCTGGTTTTCAGAAGCACTACATTACAATCTATTCCAATGGCCCCTAGAAATATATCTTTTGAATAAACAATCAGGTGTTGCTCAGGAAGATACCTTTTAGAAACTATTGACAAACTATGGTGTATATAAAATCAAGCACAGATTTCCAATGGACACAATTCCCCATGAGGTGCAGCCAGCCACTTTTGACATTGTTTTAACTTTGAATTATTAATAAAATATTGCTCAAAGAATGAATAGAATTATTTTATAGAGGATAAATTAATATAATCAAGTTTACTAGAAAGATATTTTTAAAAAACATATAGTTAGATAACAATTTATAAAATGATACATCTCTAAGTTTATTTATTAATAAATTTATTTACAATAAATATGTATGTATAATAAATAAATATATCGGCAATAAATATACACAAATACATATAGGCATATGAGAAGCTTTTCTATTTTCTAACATACTAAGTTGACAGTAGGCATGGCTCCAGGAGACTACTGCTGGTATAATGGCATACATTTTGTTTGCTGCTTATAAGCCCTGAATTTGAAATTCTTTTAATCCAACTTTTCTTACTATGATTGGTAGTCAATCTGGAGTAGATTTGAGCCAGACTTTGGAACCATAATCTGCTCATGACTATATCGGTTAAATTCACTGGGGAATTTATGCCCATTCAAGCAATTTGAAAATGTTCTTTCATTTGAATAGCTGTGTTCAAGCACAAGACATGCTGGGATTTGCCATTTTGGCTGCCATCACAATTACCCCTATCAGTGTCTATGCACAGATGCTGAATGTGGGTAACTATTACTGGCAGGTTATGCTGGCAACTCATACAAATAAATAATCATTGGCTCATGATCACCTCAACTCCCCAGATCCCTGGAATGGCCCAGCTGGGCTGAGCAGGAAGTCTAGCTAACGAGATGGATTGTTCTTTTCTATAGCAGTAATGCATAATATATAGGATTTCACAGAGCTGCCTTTTTAAAGTTTATCCTAAACTCATAAAAGGTATTTCAACGTTTTCCTTCTTATTTTATTAATGAAAAGTAATGGCATTATGCATATATCATATGGGTAAGAGGCATTCAATTAGGAATTTAAGATTTTGAAATTGTACTTAAATGGAACATTGTGTTTTCCTAGGATATGTTGTACAGTTCCTAGTGAATAGCATCAGTCCACCTGCTTACTATAAAATTGCGTCTCTTGCACCATGTCTACCATAAAATAAGGGACACAAACAATATTAAGTTGAATACAAATTCTATTTTTGAATGACACAGTGTATATGATAGCAGCTAAGTAATAAAATAAACATCATTAGTGAGCTTTTTAGTCTATATTTACATTTGCTAACTTTCCTCCTCACAAAGTTGCTGAGGATACAGATCCCTCTTTATATTTAAATTGCCAATTTACAATTTACCATCCATTAACATTAAAAGGATATGGGCACTATGTTTTCAGCAACTGTTATTTCACTCTGAAGAATTAGACAAGATAGAATGAGAAAAAAGGTCACTTTAATATCTTGATAGGTCCCCATCAGAAAGGATGATGAAGCAATATTCCTAGATTATGAGAAAGTGAGAGATATTTAAGAAGAAGAAACATGTAACCATTGTGAAGATGATAAAAAGAGTTTTTTCACCCCTTGAAAACCTGACTTAATCCAAGTGCCCTTGCTTCATGGAAAGACATTAAATGTTTTAAGACTGAGATAGTCTGAGAGTAGAATGCAGGGCATTTCCTAAGGCCTGTCATCTTGGACTTCCAAGTATAATTTAGAGGAGGCTATCATTTCCAATTAGGAAACCATTAAGAGTTTTCCTTGGAGTTACTTTCTTTCTACCTGAGGATACTATACTTTTTTTCATGATTAATGCTACTATATTGCAACCTATAAATTCAGATTTTTATTTCCCTTTTTCAGAGGATGGTTACTTGCATTGGGCTCAAAGATGTAGCAGTGTGATGATTTTTTTCTTTTACAATCTGAGTCTATATTTAGCATTCTTCAGTTACTCCTTAAATTTCTGAATTTCTTCTATCTGCTGCTCTCTTTGTTTATCAGTTTATTTATTTGGCCCAGGTGATCTTACATGTTAACTGAAATCTATCAATATACTAATGATATTTTGATCTACATCTCCAGGTTATGTCTCTCACCTGAGCTCCAGTCCTAAAGAGCCTAATGACAGTCCAAATGGAAATTCCAATAAAATCCTCAGTCGCCTCCATTATACTCTCCCCGCACTTTTTTTTTTTTTCCTCTATGGCATTTAGACACGTCACTAGCTCCATCCTCTCCCTCATTCCACACATCAAATCAACCACGAAGTCAAGATGAATCTCAGTTCTCTTTGCCATTAATCTAGTAAAACACCAGATGCTATTTGTACATTATAACAGTGCAATAACGAAGTTGTCTGCCTTGGTCCTGGCACCCTCCATTTCCCATTATGTGTATCAGATTGTCCTCTTAATTTCATCTTATTTTTCCTCAGTAATGGTCAAATATTTTGATAGTTCCCAGTTCCCTTAGGATAAAATCAAAAAGTCTCCCGAAGGCTTACAAAGTCCTCCTTGATATGCTTTCAGAACTATTGCTATTAATGTGCGTACATTCCACAGCCTGGACATAATTGTCTACATTGAATTTCCCTTAGAATCATTTATCCTTTGGCCTCCCCTTTGCTTCACTGCTCTATTTATCTGAAGCACTTTTAGTTTCTTTCTCTCACTCTTCTTTTACCTTTATAAAATCGTTGGGTGGAGGGAGACCTCACCCAAAACTCTAGCATGTTACTCAGAATAAACTAGGTGTCTCTTATCATTTTACTTCCGATATCATTCAGGATCTCTGTAATATTTATTATATTTAATTTGATGAGAAACTTGTGTAATTTCAGTAAGGGCAAAGTAGTTCTGAACATTTACATTGCTCAATGAATAAAACACACACAAAAATATATGTTTTTTCCCTTTAAAATATGTTTTTTAATCTAGTGTAGTACTATCTTGTGTCCTGGAACCTAGAGAAATTATTTTTAAAAGTGAAATAATTAGTTTATATGTTCTTACAGAAGTGACTCCTTCTGGTTATCCTTTATCATCTGAAACGATCTGATAGAAATATGCAGAGTGGGACAAAAGTAGGTTTATAGTTGTGAGTGTACAAAACAGAGTTTATTCTTGTATTTTTATTTATTAATTATTATATTATTTTCCATACAAACAACTGTAAACCAATGTTTGCCCCACTCTGTGTAAATGGCATGAAAACATACAGTATCCTTCCACATTTATGAGAGGAGAGAAAAGAAGGATAAAAAAAGAAAAAAGAAAAAAGAAAGAAAAATTTTCAGGTAGATTAGAGAAAAATAGGAATTTTGGGAGAACCAAAAATTTTGACAGTGTAAAAACAACACCTGCAAAGCACAGGACATAAAATAAGAAAACTGACAAATTTAGTCTCATTCACATTTTAAATAAATGTAATCCGATTATCGTGGAAATTTTAAGTCTCACAGACAAAAAACTGTATTTACATTCAATGTGGCATGATTTTATTAAGCATAATGTGATATTATTTAATATTTAGAACAGTCATTAAATGCAATGTTATCAGCATTATTATGTAATAATAAAATTGAAACATAGGGTAAAGTCTTGATATAAACCATGAAGGTATGATACGTGAGGTAAGATTAATACCCTGGTTCACAGTTCTTAACCCCATTCTAAATTACAGTAAGCTACATCAATGAAAGGTTAATTAGTATGACCTGAATTTCCAGATAGCCTCAGGCACTGGATTAGACAATGTTCTAATTCTCTCCATTGATTATGCATACATCAAATCCAAATTTCTTATGGTATAACCATGCATAATATATCTATATTTATGCAGAGTACTAGACTGTTTTGAAATCCTAGGACAGTCACAATATTAATCGCGTCGTCACCACACAGATATGGGATAAAAACCAGCATTGTTATAGAGCAGACTGAACTTTGGAATTCTTTAGCCACCAAATGGTGTCCATATCCTTACGAGGAGGTATCTGTACAATAAATATTGCCACCCCCAACCCAATTTCAACCCTATAACCTAAGACATTTTTCTAAAACTCAATATTATTCACATTCCAGTATAGAAAATGTAAATGGTGTTTCATAGCCTTGATGGTTATTCTAAGACAACTACATTCATTTCCCCCTTCTTCTATGCCAATAATTTCAACTCCAGGTGGTTTTGCCCACTAGGAGATGTTTGGCTACATGCAGAGACATTTTGGGTTTTCACAACTGAGAAGATACAACGACTACCTAGTGGATATGGGCCAGGAGCGCTGCTACACAACTTCAGTGCATAGGACAGACAGTTTCTCAGCAGAAAGAATCATCTGGCTGAAAACATCAACAGTGCCAAGATTATGAAAACTTGCTGTACGCTAAAACGTCAATTACTTACATCAATGATGTGCCTAGTCACAAAATAAAATCCAAATTCATTAAAATTAGCATACACAGTCTTTCATAATTTAATCCCTACTGATATCTTAACATTAAGCCTTGTCACTCTGCCTCTTTGTCCTGACGTTTTTTCCACTTTAGAAATCAGTCAAGGCAGGATAAACTGTGCTGCACTGACAAACACCACTAAAATATCAGTAGCTTAAGACCACAAAAGTTTATTTCTTATCTTGCATGCACAATGCATGTTGAGAAGGTATTCTCTTTGTGCCTACCAGGAACTCAAGCAGATGGAGGCTCTACCATCTTAAGGAAACTGAGTCTTCAGGTTTAGTTGAAACTGAGTCTTCAGGTTTTACTGTGGCATGGGAAGGGAGCATGGGACACTGAACCTTGCCCCTAATTGCTTCTGTCCAATAGTAAAACCATGTCACTGCTACTCACATTGGTTGACAAAATCACATGGCCTTGTTTTTCTTCAAAATGACATTTTCCTGGGAGAAGAAGAAAGCTAGAACTCTTAGTGAGCAGTAATATTCTATACTCCTATACTTTTTCTCATTTCCAGGGTTAACACACACTTAACATTTTAGTTTAATTTATGTGTTCTTAGATGAAGCCTTTCTGATGCATTTTCTTTACAAGATTTGATTAGGTGCCTCTCCTTGTCCCTCTTATCAAAACTTTACATCAATTTTACAGCATTTAACTCTTATTATCATGAAAGTCTATTCAATAGCTTACATCTTCTGGATTATTGATTCTCAGGGGCAGGGAAAGTATCTTATTTATTGTTGAAGTCACAGAATTTTTTAAAAATTGTATTTTTTCCCATTACCATTTAGCCCCCTTTTACCCCTCTCTCCCCTAATCACCACACTGTTGTCTATGGCCATGAGGCCTTTTTCCTTTTTTGCTCAATCCTTCCACCCCCTAATTTCCCCCCATAGTTGTCATCCTGCTCTCCATCTAAGAGTTTGTCTCTATTTTGCTCATTAGTTCAGTTTGTTCATTAGATGCCACATATGAATGAAATCATATAGTATTTTTCTTTCTCTGACTGGCTTCATTCACTTAGTATAATGTTCCCCAGTCTACAAAATCTGTCGCATATGAGATGATATAATTAAATGTTATTTTATACACACAGAAAAAAATCAGCCAAATTTTATAACACAAGATATAAAATTATTTATTTTTATATCAAACAGGAGCCTCTTGCTTCACCAAGGTGTTACTGATTCTACTTAAATAAAGCTCTGTCTGTATTTCCTCCTTATCTTTTATGAAAAGAAATGTGTCTCACATCATAGTAAATGAGGAGTTTGTAGCATCATAAGATACAAAATGAAAGCATTGTAAAATTGTGTGTATAAATTATATACATTTTAGGGTACCCAGGGCAATAATTTTTTCTTTAAAAAATGCCACTGCTAACGAATAAGAGAAATTGTTAAGGATAGTCAAACTCTTGTTCAACCTTGATTGCCTTCAAGTAACTCAAGAGCCTTCATTTTTAACTGCAAACAGCTTTCAGCATCCCCTGAAGAAAAAAATGATCAGGGAAACGATGCTGAATCTAATGGGTCCCACAGAAACCTAAAATGGTTTGTGGAAGACTGAATATTCTCCTTGAAGCTGCAGCTTTTTTCGCATTTGTTGTAAAAAAATATATATTTACATCATCACTGTTGCAGAAGTGGATTGACTTTATTCATAAATTCAGACTCTTCACTGAATAAACATAGCTGTACTATTTTTAAATTTTATTTTATTTTATTTTTTATTGTTGTTCAAGTACAGTTATCTCCATTTTCCCACCACCACTTTCCCCCTGCCCCACCTACTCCCACCTCCCACTCTCAATCCCACCCCCTTTTGTCTGTGTCCATGGGTCCTTTATCTGTGTTTCTGGATGACCCTCCCCCTTCTTACCCCCATTATCACCCCAACATAGCTGTACTATTCAAAGGAGAGGAAAGGTCATTGGACTAAGATTTAGGGGATTAAAATTCTTTTCCCAGTCCTGCCAAATTTAGTCAGGTTGCTCTGATTAGGTAACTTAAGACTTTTTTGAGCCTTCCTTTTTTTAGCAATAGAAGTAGATTTAGTATAGGCTGTCCTATTGCATCATTTACCAGGAACAAATACAGCTATGTAAATCAATATACATGATAAAGTATAAAACAAAAACTAATATTAATGCTTATTATTATTGTTATCGATATAGTTAATAGAATAGATTTAGAATTCTACTAGGGCAAGTTACCTAACCTCTGAAACCCTTTACCCACAGAAATACATGCACGCAAAATAGTAATTTACAGGACTGTTAGAAAAATTTAAGTATAACTTGTGACAGAATATATATTCAATAAATGGTATGTCTTAAAATATAATTTCTTAAAAATATTTTTAAAATAAATGATAAATGTAATTTTTTTGTGTGTTAAGTAGGTTGAAGAACAGTTACTATTATCCATGAACTAAGAAAGACAAGATGATTTAGCTTCGTATGTGGAAAGTAAATGTATCTTCTTTTGGAAAAGGAGTATAAACTTTTTTTTTTTGCTCTCAAATAATATGATTTTACCATTTAAAAATCTAAAATAAATATGAATTTATTTTTAAAAGAATACAGGAATTTAAGAATTGTATAGTAATTATGCAATATGATCATTTAATGGAAGGTTAGAGGAACTATTAGGAAAATAGTTGCAGACCAGGTCCCCAGTAGGGGGTACTCAAGAGGCAAACGCATTGATGTTTCTCTCTTTTTCTCATTCCCTTTCCCTCTCTAAAAACAAATAAGTAAAACTGTTTTTTAAAAAGTGACTGTACAGATATTGATAATACATTGAAATGACCTGCAAAAAGTAAATAAAAATAAAAGTAAAATCCTGATTAGCCTACAGGTAAAGAAGTCCTTGCTGTTTACTTTCATGCCATACAACTTCCATCCTTAGGAATGGCAGAGTGAGACAAAGGAGACAAAAACCTGAGAGGACGTGCTTGTTCCCAAGCTTGATGGAGCTTGCATAGGTCTGAAGCAGAAGACAGCGTTTGGTGTAGGATTTCAAAATCTTTTCATTAAATACAGTCCTTGTTCAAAGTATCCCTGGTCCCCAATGATTGTAACTACTCAGTAAATATTAAACAATCAATAAACTGTTAACTTTCTTTCTTCTTTCGCACCCCTATGGACAAAAAGCAGGTGTTCACTGAATCTTGCACTCAGAAACCCACTGACTCAAGCCCTCTCTTCATTTTGGAAGGTTTCACCTACTGTGATGGGTGAAAAAGCTGAACGATCTGCAGAAACGGTTTTATGAATTCAGTCTCCTCTTACTACAGTCCAAATAGCAACTGCTCTAGGGTATCCTGGGATTTCCCTGGATTAGCTTCTTTAGTCCTTTGCATTCAATTCACACAGGTGTCAAATCGGAAATAGTTTACCACCTCATATGATTCCTGATAAAATAAATGTACTACTAGAAAAATTAAAAGTGGAAAATATTGGATAGTGGGTTATTTGTTAATTTGCACCACTTAGAGTAAAACTATAATAAATGTTTTTCCTTCTACCATTCCACATTAATTTCAAAGTGAAATTTGATGAACTATATTTTGCACCAAGTTTCATAATTTATTCATTATATTTTTGAGAGATACAACTAGATTACAGTTGAGAAACTTTTCCTCTGTAGAGCAGATATTAAATATTATAAAACAGTGTTTTGAACCACTTAGAATCTTAACAAGCAAGCCATAATAAAACAGGCTTCTGTTGAGTGTGGTCCTCAGGCTGTATATTACTGACTCTTAAACTGAACACTACATATACTTTAACATGACTGTGCTAAGGGTGAAGATGCAGAAAAAGTGGAATATATGAAAAAGGCAAGTTTTTTTCTTCTGGGATAGAAGAACTGGTGAATGAGAACAGAGTTCAAATATAGTTCTTAGATATGCACCTACAAAGAACACAGAGAACCAGGGATAATATTTTTGAGCAATGTATTGAAGAAAAGCCTAATTTCTGATGTTTTTCCTCATGTTTCTGGAGCTCCACAGATTGTTCACTCTTCTCGAGGGGCGTGTAAAGGCGATGTAATCGATAAACCTGGGTTGAATACCTGGGCATACTTTGCTGACCTCTGTTCCCCTTGCTCTTGGTGATCAGATGTTCAGGAGGTCAGAAGTCTCCTCTGTTTCTCCATAGGCTCGGCTCCCCTCCTTCCGTATGGACAAGCTTCCCCAATACCAGCACTTGCAGGGCCAGGTGGGCATGTATCCTCAGTTCTATGGATAAGTGTTAGCAGGTCCATGTGTTTCATATACTTGGTCATGGCCTCCAACCTGGATTCTATCAGGAATAAAGAACTTGTTTGGTCTCCATATGCCATTCGTATCTTTTATGTCTCAAATTCTGTAGAACTAAAGGTGAGAGAATGGGTGTAATTTTAGAGGAACTTGCAGAAATTCCAATATGTGTATGGATGTTAGGTGCTCATTTGTGTATTCAGTTGTGTTTCTTTCTTTCTCTACTTCTCCACATGTATTTCACCTCATTAGTGAATCTGTGAATAGGACTAGATCTGTTGTGCTTTTGGTGGGCTGGAATTACAGATATTAAAACATGTCTGCCTTGGCTGATGTGGGTCAGTGGACTGAGTGCCAGCCTGCTAAAAGGTTGCCAGTTCAATTCCCAAGCAGGGCACAAGCTTCGGTTGCAGGCCAGGTCCCTAGTTGGGGGCTAGTGGCAACTGATTAATGTTTCTCTCCCTCTCTTTCTTCCTCCCTTCCCCGCTTTCTAAAAATAAGTAAATAAAATCTAAAAAAAAACCCCACATTTCTGATAGCTGTGTCCTTTTTTTTTCTTTCTGAGAAACCAGAGGAATAGAATTATCAGTAGTTTGTTCTTTCTGTTTGACAAGTAAGACCACAGGGGATATGGCCAAGCTTTAGGTGCTGTAGGACCATCACTGGACAGTATAAACTCAGCCAGTTTCTGTTAGAAATGATACAGCAGAGTCCTTTATTTCTCAGTGTTTAACAAATGGGATCTTCTATGAAAGCCACCTGAAGTCTTTTAGTCTCTGAGCCTTATTCTCTTGATGTGTTAAAAGAAATTCAGAGTAAGCAATGGGTAGTCAAGTGAGAGAAAACAAATCACCAAACTCAACACAGCAGGGATTCCCCAAAGCTAGTATCATGGCTGTGCACTTGGAAATTATGTGTTCATATCCCAAGTGTAAGTGGAGCAGAGTGGATGAGTTCCGCCCCATGGTGCCAGACTGACAATGGCTTCACAAATGGAAACTTGCTTATAGAAATAGATCCATATGAGGTGAATATAGAGCATGATCACAAATCTATTAACTTCTGTTATGTAGTTCAACCACATGACACCCTCTGTACTGTCTTATAGATCCATCGGCATGTCACTCTTCTCTGGGTCCCACTGTTTTTACGTTCCTCCAGGCAAATCCTATACCTGCACCCCAACTTCATTTACCTATGGCTTGGAAATCATTGTTTATCATCCGTTAGGCATCAGACATATCAAAATGGCTGCACTAAACCTCAACCTTACCTTTTTTCTCAGTTTGTATTAGTTGACTCTGATATGCAGCAGTAACTTTTATCATATCCCTCAGCCCAAGATAGGCTTGGTAGAAGCTGAACATAGCTAAGTGTGTTCAAGCCACAGGAAGCTGTTGAGTGCACTCCAGAATGGGTGCTGTCATTAAGACAAAGCCTTAATGCATAAACTGATGAGTGTGAGGGTCAAGGAAATGGAGATAAAATTGCCTGTAGACTCAGACATAAACCATTTTGGTTTCTATTTATTGTGTCTTCAGTGAGAATAATTAATAAAACTCAACAAACTAAGGTGCTAAGTTTTATTATATACTGTTATTTTTGGTTCCTCAAAAAAGAAACAATGAGAAATCATAGTATAATAAGGGAAAAGGCACAAGTGACTGCAACTTTAAGCACAGAAAGAATTATAGAATAGTTCTGGAATTCAACTCAAACAATCCAGATTACAGATATAACCATCAGTAAGAGTAGACTTGTCCCTAGTCTAGACAAAACTTAAGGAAAAATGGTTTACCACAATCCAGTATTATATTTTGCCTTATCTTTCTGTTTTCTATGATTGATTTATGAACTCTCCAGTCATTTTCCTGGGCACAGGGAATAAAGTAACTTGGCACATTTTATTAATTAACTCATGTGTTTTCTGTGTATCTCTCTGTCCAACTTTTCCTATTGTAAGAACACAATTCATATTGGATTTAGTGCCCATAATAACCTACTATTTTTTTTATTCCATATTAAAATGTCTCCAAATGGTGTTGAAGATAGAAGTCTCAATGTCTGCAGTATAACACACATGTTGTTGGTGGTTGAAATCTTGGGTGGAAATGAAACCTCCAGGAGAAGCTAGACCTTCTTTTTCAAAAAGAAAATCCAAGGAATACACAAAATTTTAAGGAGCAGAGGAAGAAAAGAAGCTTGCAAAGTTAATTATTACTACAAGTGTAAAAATATGATTTTGGAATCTGATGATACAAAAAGCTGTAATGGATTGTGGAAACCTAATTTTCAGTTAAGTGATAGCTTATAAAATCTTTGCCATTTGTACAGAGCTTTAAATATTATACAGCTATTACATAAATGTTGTCAACAGAAATAATAATTACTCATCTATTTGAGGACTAACCTTCAGTCAATGTGTTTGGTGATGATGGTGATGATTTTTGTTTTCTTTTTGAGGAGTGTATTTGGGGGACAATAAGGAAAATATAAAAGTGTCACACATACTTTACAAGGAGAGTTGGAGAAGCTGTTGGAAGATTCATGTTTTATGAAGTGAACATATATTGCTTGAATAAGAGAAAAAAAATGACTGATTTTAGCTTAGTTCATGATTATTTATGACATAAAAACCAAAGCAAAACCTGGTGCACCATGCTTTATTCCAGACTAACTCACATTCTCAACACACACACACACACACACACACAAAGAAGAAGAAGAAGAAGAAGAAGGAGAAGAAGAAATTTCATGTATTTGCCTAGTAAAGATATAGGTAAATTCTTATCATGGGACTATAAAATGGCATATTTAAGTTTTATCAGGTCTAATCACCTTAAATGTTCTCTTTAAAATATAATAGGATTTCAGGTAAATTCCTCTTGGGTAT
This sequence comes from Mormoops blainvillei, assembly GCA_004026545.1. Classification (NCBI taxonomy): domain Eukaryota; kingdom Metazoa; phylum Chordata; class Mammalia; order Chiroptera; family Mormoopidae; genus Mormoops; species Mormoops blainvillei. The sequence continues at coordinate 98,472 of PVJD01006226.1, forward strand.
ATTTAACAGAAACTGGTATGTGAGAATTTTAAAACTATTTTTCACACTTTATGTGATATCTTATTTCTTGCTCTGCTAGACTGCTAACAAATAGCTATGATACTCATTTCAAGAGTAACTTTAGAAACCAGTTGCTTTTTGATTTATCTCTTTGAATACAGACTTTAGAAGATATATTTTTCTGGTCAGAACAATCCCTTTGGGTAGGAATTCATTGGAGGGATAGGGAAAGATCTTTCCACTGATTAATCACGATGCATAAAAGTCCTCACCTTGGGAGGCTTTTGCCTGAACATAAACATGACCTTCAGGAGGGAGAGATGAAATGCAGGAATATGGGAGAAACACTAATGCATTGATTCTGGGGCAAGAATATTTTTATTTTTATTATTATATAGATTCCTGGCTAAATACTTTGATCATCCAAAGAATAAAAAAGTAAGAGTTGCTCTAAAGAGTGGAGGCACACACAGTCAAGAACCTGAGCACTAGAGATTTGAAAATAGAAATCCAGAATTCCAAGAGATGTGTATTTTGGTGGCTGGAGCACAGAAGAATGAAATGAGGTCTTAATAGGCAATTATGAGAGAGTAATGCTTGTGTGTGAAAATAAGCTTATATAAGTATTTTTTATATCTGAAAATGCAAACATTACTTCCTTCAAATAATTAGAATTTAATATGAAATAATATACATTGGGATATGAGAAGTATGGATGGGAAGAGCCAAAAAAAGAGAAAAAAAAAGTCAGCTAATTACTATTAATATTCTCTCTCTCTCTCTCTCTCTCTCTCTCTCTCTCCCCCCTCAAATCCCAGGGGTTTATAGCATGGGAAAATATGGGTTAAATTAGATTTTTTGAAAAATAAATATATTAATGTAGTATCTAAATTATGGCAATTGATTTTTTTTGCAAACACCCAGGTTCACTTAATGATTCCTCTGCCCTCCAAGGCCTTTGTTAGGCACTGGTGCAGACCCTGCTATTTGTCATGCATGTTTCATTGACAGCTTGATATCATAGACAAGACTGAATTTTTGTGTGGACAAAGCACTGAAGAAATTGGTTAAACAACTGAGAAATGAAAGTTACAGATTTTGGATTCTGGGAAAGCACATGTGCATAGAAAGAACACATTCAAATCTCAACTGCTGCAGAAGCCTGTCTTTTCTGCTGCTCACCAGGATATGAGATGGCAAAGTGATCTTAGCTTAGTTAGAAAAATCTGAGTCTTGGTCTCTGCCCTTTAAAACCTGCTTAGTATTATCTCAGCTGCGGACATCCACTATTATGGATTGGGCAGGATGCCCTTATTCTTTCTCTAGTTACAAATCTATCTTTTCTCTGGAAAACAGTATAAGTCTATTGGAAGTGACCCACATGGGCTCGTGAATCAGGTCTGCCCAGCAACACTACCTAACCTTCCTACTCGGTGATTAGTTTGTGGATAGGTGTGTTATACAAGCTCTCGAAGTCAAGTCCCATAGAGGGCTTTTCTGCTTGAGCATTAAGAAGATTCTCTTTCCAGAGAGCTATTACAATGTCAGGATGAAAGTCATTCCCCACCATCATGCCCTGTTATAAGACAGTCTGTTTAACAGTTGAAAGAAAAGGATCCCTGAAGACATTACTTCAGCCCTGAATCCAGCAATGCCCCAAAACAAAATTTCCTGGATTTGTCATTTAAGCCAACAAAGTTATTTTTGTACCTAAGCTAATTTGAGTTGTAATGTTGTATTTATAGCACTAAGTAATACAAACTCACATCATGTTATACTGACAGATGCACATTTAATGGTTCATAAATAGAAACATGAAGAAAATACGAGGTGGGGAAAAAGGTTTAAAGTTCATATGGAAAATTAATGAATAATAAGACAAAACTAAACTTTGTTTCATGTACTCATAACTGTAAACCTACCTTTGTCACACCCTGTATTAGTTTCCTCGTGACAGTATTATTTCTAAAGCAGTATGTTTTTAACTGTTCAGATGAATAAAATATACAGAGTAGCTTTTTATCTCTACAAACCATCTTGATTTCCCCCATACATGTTATTCCAAGGGTATATTAGTTTTACATGAAGAGAAACAGTTTGTATGGGGCAGCATTAAGCCTTAACTTTCCTGTGTCAAGTTTCACTGTTTTCTGCAGGAAAATTATTGAGTGAATAAAGTATATTCACAACCACAAAGAGAGTGCATCAGGTTGTGAAGCATGTTTCTTCAGTGGTTTTGCAGTAGTGAGAACAATTTTCAGAGTCTTCATATGTGTGAGATGGCCGAGAGACTGCATCAGAGAGGCTGTGAAACAGAGTGTAAAAAAGAGAAATAAGAACTAAATATATCAACCCCACACTTGTCTTTTTTTTTTCCCTTTTGCCAGTAAGCGGGGGTAGATGCGGGCACAATGCACCTTTTAAGTGCTATGTTTCTTGAAATACATCAAAGAATCTGAAAGAAAGCAGAAAACTCCAGCTAGACTTCAAGAGAGTCTTTTTATATTTCTATTAAAAACATTGGCATCTATAAAGAAAATAAAAGAATTGCATTAGACCTAAGTGATCTCAGAAAAGTGTCAGAATACTGACAGGCAAATGAACAGGCTATTATTATTTTATTTCACTATTCTGTCCTTGAAAAGCAAAAGCAGGGAAATAGCTGAATTTAAACCCATTCCAAAAGAGCCACAAAATTATATTTTCTTCCTATTGTTTATCATGTGTAGAGAGTTATCTTTAATGCCATCAATTCTGTAAGTGCAAATCAATAGCACAGCAGACGATTCCATTCAAATAACATTCACAAAGGACCTATTACAAGCTAGGCACTGAGCTGGTCTCTGTATAAAAGATAAGTTACAACACAGCCCTGGTCTCAGGGAATCCAAAGACAAGTAAATCTAGATAATCTAGGACAAGAAAATAATTATTCAAGCAACATGCTCTTTTCCAGATGGCCATGTTCAGTATTATTTATTTAGATAATACCATGGAGGGCCAGACTACACAACTAGAAGTTTAGTAAATATTTAGTCTTCCAAATGCAATCATTATTTTAACCAAGTGTTAGATCTGGGAAGTAGTTTAGCAGTTTAGATATATTTTGAAGTATCTTCCTTGATCTTACTATTTGTGCCAGCACAGCTGGTAGCATCATATTCAGGAAAGAAGGCATGGTATGAAACCTGCTCCTGGTCCCTGAGTCTACTCTGACCAAAAGGAGGAGCCACTGAGTACATGAATGAAGAAGACAACATTGAAGTACAATTGATTTATGATCT
>PVJD01006227.1:0-101797 GCA_004026545.1 Mormoops blainvillei
AGAAGTTTTTAGTTTGATAAAATGCAATATCACTTTTTATACTGTATTTTTTTTCCTGAGAAACCACTATCTATTTCAAGGTTTCCAAAGATCATCTCCATGATTTCTTCTACAAGTTTTATAATTTACTTGTTATATTTAGCATGTGACCTATTTCAAGTAAAATTTTGTTGGCATGAGGTAAAGTCAAAGTTATTTTTCATGTTTATATGTAATTTTATAGCACCGTGTACTTAAAAGATTTATTTCATCATTTATTTGTTTAAAAGACATTTGTTTCATTGATTAACAAACCATGTATTTATAAATTTATTTCTTGATTCTGTTATATTTCATTGAGCTGTATGACTATCCCTGTGCTAGCACCACACTCTCCTTATTGCTGTAGCTTTATTGTAAGTCTTGATGTCATATTGTAAAGCGGTCTAAATGTTTACTTTCCATTCAATATTGCTTTTCTACTTCCTTTGTATGTTTGTTAATTTTTACACACCAAACTTTAAAATAAAAAAAAGCCTTCTGAAATTTGGATTTGGATTTTATAAAATATATAATTCAAATTGAGAATTAGAATCTTAATTTTTCTTATCGATGAGTGTGATTTTTTAAAATTTATTTAGTTTTTCTATAATTTTCTCACCCATGGTAAAAAACTCCGATACAAAGGCTTTCACTCATATTATTTAATATATTCCTAATATTTTATTTTTGCATGCCATTTATATTTCATGTTTAAATCATATTTTACAATTGTTCATTCATAGTTATATGAAAATTCAATTCGTTTTTATATTTTGACCTCTGTCTCTTTCCATGTTTGCATATGAGATCTGGTAGCTTTACAGGGAAGATTTTAAATACTTTCTATGTAGGCAATCATGTCATCTGTAATTAAAAGCATTTCACTTCTAAAATGTATGCCTTATATTTTCTTTTATTACTTTATTGCATTTGATGTATTTTCAGGTACCTGGTGTGATTTTTCACTCTGTCTCTCTCTCACTCTTCTCTGATTCTATGCTCTGCTCATTCTAACCACTTCTTCGTGTTCTTTTATTTACAATTTGTTTGAAATGTATCCCTAACTTTCAATATTAAAAATAAATAAATCTGGTACCCCTTAATCCTGTATTGCTAGAATAGCCCTCTAGTAAGACAGGACCTCAATGGGATTCTTCAATGAAGCACCGTAGGCTCCGAAGGACCCACCATTTCACTGATCAGTAGACAAACATCTCCTAACCCTGTGTCAATTCTGGGAACTTTCCATTTCTTGCATTAGGGTCAGGTTTTTGTGTAGCTTCATAGAATTTCATGCTACATATTTATAGATTGGTTGTCAGTCACAAATTGAAGGCAAGTTTTACTACATTCCTGGCACTATTTCTTGACGCAACACTCTTCCCTAATACTCTACAAAAATTCCTGACACCTCAACCCTTTCATGTCTGGTAACTGTCTTCTCAAATCAGTGTGAAATCTGTGCACCGTTAGAGTGTCATCTCAAAGTAGCCTAACCTGGAAAGTGTTTTCAGGCAGAGAGCCCGGGCAATTGCAGAGTTTCCTGTTTCCCAGGCATCACGATCCTGCGCTGTCTATTGTCCGCTGTCCAAAGGCAGTTTTCTCACGTTTTTTCCCCAGGCTTCTAATTGTTTTTGATGGAGTGACTGCTAGCTATTATTATTTTTTTATTATTGAAGAAAACATTTCAGCTCTCTGTGATTTAGTTTCCTTATGTTCCGAGTTTGGGTAACATATAGCTTTAAAAGAGTTGCCTTTATTACAAGCCGCCCAACAGATAAGATACTCCCAACTTTTATTGTTTTGTTTTTCCATAAATGTGAGCTTTTCTCCAAACTGCCAAACACTTTGAGAGACAGTTATGTAAGGACCAAACCATGACACTAAGTGTATGGGTTTATTTGAATCATGTGCTAACAGTCCTTCATTAGACTATCAGATGTAATCATATCCATCTGATGTGCCAGTTTACCTCTGTCACCAGAGGTAGACACCTCATTCATCATCACTAAGACATTTATTCTCATAATGCTTTGTACATCTCAGTCTCACCAATCCTCCCTTTGCCTGTTCTTTTAAGTGCTTTCACTGGAATCTGAATTTTTACCAAATTTTCAGTTTTTCTCAACCTCTTCTTTGAAAATTTCTTCCACCTCCTAATATAACCTGACCCCTGGATATTTTCTGAGATTCTTTTGTGGCCTGAAGACTCCTGGGTTGGAAGCTGCTTCTTTTCAGCTTCCTTCATGTCTTCCGCCTCTGCTATCCAACCATTTCTTTCTTCTTAATAACGTACCCTACTCTCTTTTTAAAATCATGCTATCCGTTTAGGTCATCCGCAACACTTCTTCCTGCTATCACCTACCTAACTCTTGGTTACTCCTCATAATTATATGAAACTTTATCTTGAGCCTGCTCTAGCCCACTTAAAATTTGAATTATTAATATAACTTTTCCTTCAGTGCAAACAATTATCTCCATAGAGCTACATTTTTATTCTTATTGAATTGACTTGACCTCCTCATTTTTGTTACTTCCTTCATAGTTTTAGTTACATTTTATGGTTTTGCTAATAACCTCTTTTCTGGTTCATCATCCTCTTTTATAAAATTAAATATTCCCAGAGTTCTCTTTATTTTCTGCACTCTCTGTTGAGTTTACCCAGTCCCCCTACTTTACATACTACCTAAAACTTATTCCCACTTATTTTTGTAGTCTCATTTTCACTCCTGAACTTAAATTTCATATAATGAGCTACTGAATAAAAAGCTAGATGTCTAATAGGCATCTCATTTAATAAAATCATAACAGAGTTCTTAATTTTTAACATTCTGTCACAAACTTATATTCTCCAGTCTTTCTCACCTTAATTTATTTGTAACATTAGTTACCAGTTGTTAAAACCAAAAAGTTCCACTCTTATTATCATTTTTCTCATTATTATCCACATCCAATTATTCAACAAGTATATTCAGTGTCCCATTAACTTACATTTCTATGTTGTCCTATCACTAATGATATCATTATGCAATCTGTGCTGGAGCTGTCTCTCAAGTTAGTTTCTGTGTCTCCCATTTTCTTTTTCCACAGTCCAATACCCACTGTATAACCAGAAAGTCCTTCCTTACCCTCTATGATGAATATATTACTATGGATACACTGGCATCTTTTCTTCTAGAATGACTCGGTTCTTTCCCATTCTTGAATTTCTGCACTTGCTTTACCTCAAATTGAGGCACACTTTGCTTGCCCGGATATAGTAAACTACTTTCATAATCATTTTAATTTTTACCTATCAACTGAAATTTGAGAACTCCAAGTTTTATTTTACTAGCCCATGAATAATTATTTATTTATAATTTTAACATATTGTCTGTATTTGGTTCAAAACTCTATGATCTAATTTTGTTATTCATTTCACTTTTTTCATATTGCTTGTAAGTTCCTCAAAGGAATGATACTTTGTCTTTCATGCTTGCCAAAGTATTTTCAGAATTTAGAAGATTGCCTATAAACAAATATTTAATATTTGTTGAATAAATGAATAATAAATCAATATTGAGGAAGGTAACGTGTTTCTATATTACCTGGTGGAGTTTCTCAATAATTAACGTTGTATCTGTTCTGGAACATTTTGAAATACCTGTTCAGCTTCCCTCCTCCAATTTTCTAATTTTGCTAGTCCTATCAGAAGAGTCTGCATTTTAACTTGATTTTTTTTTTTTTTTTTTTTGGTTAGGTAGGCTCTCCATAAACTTTCCTAGACTCAGGTAAAATATGAGGTTAGAAATCTCTGAACCCTAGTTAATGGCTGTATTGTGACATCCAACTCTTAGCAGGCTTACCTCTCTGTTTCTATGTATTGCTATCCACACTTTGTCTCTCTTTATCTGGACACTTCTCTCCATAGATAACTCTTCCATTATTGATATCTCCTTCAACTTCTAAATTAATCACTTGGCATAACACTCCTAAATTAGACCACCTAGTATGATCACCAAAATCAGTGACTTGTCAGTAGCCTTTGGGACTGGACTATGAATTTCTGACTACTTTTGCTAAGTCTTTGATTATGTATGTGGATGAATTTCCTGTGCATACCTTGATACCTTATCTTTCATGCATCACCAGTCACATTTCAAAATCTTAGTTTATTTTCTGTGCTTAAAATCACCATAATTATCAGTCAGCACATATTTATTGACACTATTTATTTAAAAAGTATTTAAAATATTATTATGTTTTTATGCATAAAACACCTAGATAGGGATTGGTTTTAGTTTAAAATGAATAAGCAACCATCTACGTAGGGGTGTAGAAAAGTCCTTTTACTTCAAAGACATTTTTCTGTTGGTTTTATAATGTTCAAAATATTCATATGAAGTTTTTGTTCAAGGAGTAGGACTAACATGATAAAACACGAAAGTGCCACCTAAGGAGGTAAAGTAATAAACCACCTCCAGCCATTAATCCCGGGTGCTTGAGGGAAAATGAGACCTAAAAGCTCTCAGAAGTATATAGCATTCCTAATAAGTGGAACCAAAAAATGACCCTAATTCTAGTTCCAATTGATCTAAATTTTTTTCATTCACTTTCATGGGCAGCAAAGTATGCGTAGTGGACCACCATCTGTATTACATATCTAGAATCTACATTAGATATCTGTTCTATTGTTCTGGTTTAAATTAAGTCCTTAATGTAGCAGAAATTTAGCAAATTATTCTGTTCTTTACTTAATTTTAAATTTATTTTAATAAAACACTAATAAGTCTAAAACATAAGTTATTCAAAAATTATATTTTTACCTTTTTTTTTAAGACATAGGCAGTTTCCCTCATACATTTCAGATTCCAAAAATACCAGCTGGTGCTGCCATGTGTTATGAGATTCTGGCAATAGGCCTCGGACAAAACAGTTTTTTATGACTTTTTTTTTTTATTAGTCACAACAAAGTGAATGTACAACAGTGCACTAGAGGAAAGGTGAAGAAACACTTGAAATGAACCCAACCAATTAAGACTAAGTAGAGCCTTAAGTTTCAAAAAATCTGTTCAAGGGAAAACTGTAGTGATTTCTAAAAGCACAAGGTGAAATTATGTTTATCTCTCAAACTCACTTAATAATAATGTTATTATTGAGTTAGATTGTCATGATATGAAATGCATGTTTGTGTGTGTGCACATGATTTAAAAATTAATTGCCTATGAAAAATTCATACTAACTCTGTAGTCTGCAGATCCAAAGCAAGTATCTGTAGGGACCCATTAATTAGCCATTTTTCCTTGTGTATATTAAATTTTCTGCTCATTTTTTATGTTATAATTGGAATACATTATTATTTGATAATTTTGGGCCATTTGCCATTGCTTTTTTGTCACTTACCAATATAGGCAAATGGTTAAATGCTTATATAAATATAATTTTATTTTTCTAATTTTTCTTAATTCTTAGATACTTAAGGATTTTAAAACAATAAAAAAAAATCTTGAAAAGTAGCACTTCCCAGGAGATATTTGATTTTCATTCATATGATTACAAATGTGATGTTCCAAATTTAATAATCATACTTTTGTATGTTTTGATACAACCTTCAAGTGGAGTTTAACTGAAAGATAGAACATTATGAGAAGAATTTGGCAAAATTAAATTTGACTTAAATATTATCCAAAGAAATTTAATTCTGGTAAAAAAACTTTGCTTAAAAATCTCTATTTAAATTATTTATTAGTAATGTCATTTTATTTCATAGTTTTATCTTAAATTTATTGTAATAAAACTAAATTTCATATTTTTAAAAGGAAATTGGCAGATTGTGATCAGGGCTGTTTTAGTATATAAAGTCAATAAGATAAAACCTAAATTCAATTTTAATTTACTTTTTATTCGTATATAGAATAGTTTCTAGTATAAATTTTAATATGTCTAAAAACTGTAATTTGTATCTGTATCAGTGACACATTTCAATGTCTTAATGATTTTAACAATGTGTGTGTGTATATGTATGTTCTATGAACTATATCAACCAGTTCTGTATTTCCCAATTCTGTATTTATGGATTAATCCAAATTTTTATTTCCTCTACTACTTTCTGGATGTCTCATATTATATAGATCTAAGTACTATAATAAGTTCAGTCCATAATTAGTAACATAGTCTTATCAAGTATATATGACATGCTGCATGATAAATACTTTCTTATTTTGAATATTTCCTTCATAAATGATTATAAATTTTGGGGGGAATGTAGAGAAAACTAATAATTTTAGTTGTTATTTGTTTACTTTTAAATTAATCACAAAAATCTTTAGAATGCAAGTAATAAGAATTCAAACTCAAATTAGATTAAACTAAGGAAATATTATGGCATCTGTTATATGGAAACCCAAATACTGCAGGAAAGGATGGATCTATCTCGGCAAAAGCTAATGATAGGTGCTGCTCGCGCTCTGTCTCCTGCTTCTAGTTCTGTCTGTAGCTCCCTCCCATGCTAAGGGCTGGTTGACTTAAGGCCATCAAGTGAAGCTGACCACTGGTGCTTGCAGGTTCACACTATACCCTTATAAACCAAGAAAGGAAAACAAATTCTTTCTTTTTCTACCCATTTATCAATTCAAGAGTGGTTTGGTTTGGTTTGGTTTGGTTTGGTTTACTTGTTTTTTGTGTGGACTGGAAAGCATGTCCACTTCCTGAGGAGAAAAAAAAAAAAATCAACAGGTTTTATTCCTTGTCTTAACTTGGGCATGGGAAGAAGAAAGAATGATGGCCTAGTGCAAATGTCCATGTCTACAACTGATTTAAAAACATCAACTTGCTTACAAACTCATTTGCTGTTAATGAAATAATTCAAGTAATACATCAATAATAATAATAGCTAATGCTATTTAGTACTTGCTACATTCTAAGCAATACTAATGATGTTTTATATGCACTGCTTTCTGGAATCTTTGCAACAACTTTACAAAGTAAATAATATCATTAGATTCCTTTTGGTGTTGAAGAATATGAGGCTCTGGAATTTTAAATAATGTGTCAAGCTTCAAATATAAAGTAAGTGGTAAAGACAGGATTTAAATCTACACAGTTGAACTCTTGGTTATGAGAATCAAATTTTAAACAATTTTAATTTGTTGTTTATTGATCCATCAGATATTTAATCTAAATCATTTGCAAACATATTCGGTTATGCTTATGCATCTAAAAGTTGCAAATTTGGGAAAGAAACAGAGTAGACTAGTTTTCACTGTTTTCATAGTTAGCTTCGTAACTGGTCCATCAGCCAAACTGTTACTACACATTGAAACAATTCAATAAATAATATAGAGTTGTATCGTGCTTTTTCAAAAAGCACAATACACATAGAAATTTTTTCTTTCTCATGTTTCATATAAATAGCAAACATAAATGGTAACATTACCAGAATAAATCAAGAGATTCTGGAAAAGTGTAGGAAATTGGTGTTTTTCATGTCATTAATTTCTATTTATCTTGTACTTTACCTAGTGAAATGCTTATGTACCTGATGATCCATGAATTCTTTGGAATTCTGGCATTAGCTTTGTTTAATAGCCAAATTAAACGATTCAACACCCTGTCTCAGCATAATTTTAGGAAGATCATTGTTCTTGCATTACTAAAAATAAGCAAAATAATCACTAATTTTCCAGTGTTGTTTGTCCCATCTTGCCCCTAATACTCTGCACATCGTCTCTGGCCATTTCATACAATTTTCCTTCTCTTTAGGCAGTGGCATGGCTACTTAAAATTTGAAACACCAAAGTAGGAGTATAGTCATATATAAAATCAGCATTAAAACAACTTAATTTGATCAAATAACAGAAGCTTTTGACTAGTTACTGGAATTATTGCACTAAACAAGAAAAGAAAGCTTAAGTCACCATATTCTTCATCATTATTTCATAAGAGCTTCAGTCAGTGCCTTATACCGCTCATCTGGCCACTCACTGAAATGCTGAAATCTGGTTCTCTCAAGAACCTCCAAAATCCTTGTTTTCTTGATTCCCCTAGGCGATGCATAAACACCGTTTAATAATACGCATAATTTTATTCTTGTGTTCAGCAGCCTCCCCAAGCAGACCAGATTGTGGCTTTCCATTAGAAAGACGAAAGGCTCAATCATTTACTTTTCCCAGGCAAAAACATATAAAAAGATGTTGTGTGTAAGATGTACACTTAGGAGATGCTGACACAGTGATTTTTAAGCTTTTATTGAGGTATGATTGACATGCAATAAACTGTATATATTAAAAGTAAATATGTTTTTAAAAATAATTGAAATGTTAAATGTTAAAAAGATATAGATATAAATATGTGTGCCTGAGAATATTATTTAACATAAATATTGTGTTGGATGCCACTGATGTGTTCAATATTTTATTTTTATTTAAAGTAAGATTCTAAATGATCCACTCATTTTAAGAGCATATGATCATGTAATACTGGTTTTTTATATGTCTCTGTTTAAATCTGACAAAGAAAAATGCTACATTATTTTGAAAAATGCTCACAACTTTAACATAAAATTGAATATGGCACTTAATAAATAAATTTTATATCCCCCATTGTTTTACATAATTATAGAGGAATTTGTACTATATTGTAGTGCCTCATCTCAATAAAATTGTGACTCAAATGAACTTTGTCAAAATTTTGGCTGCCTGAATTTATTTTTGAGATAAAGCAAAATTGTTTTATTTTGACTTGACTTATAAAAAGATATATTTCTACATTTGTGAAACATTAATCACAATGGAAAATGTCCTAAGTAGTCCTCTTTGGATTAAGAACAACCCTCATGAACATAAAGGTTGTCAAATCATTGCTTTAATAAATGCTAAAGTGACTTGATACCTGACATACTGTTTCAGAGGGGACAAGACAGTACATATTCCCCTTAATAGAAAAAAAAAAGACTGATATTAATCTCTGGTATTACTGTATTTTAAAAGTACATAGATTTAAATTTAGATTTCAAAGGTGTTACATTTTGTATATTTTAAAGTGTTTTAGATAAATTATTTTCCTAACCCCAAAATATCAGTTTAATTGGTGGGTGTAGTAAAAAAGTATTATCAGATAGAGAACACTTAACATTGCATTGTCTTTCAAGAATGTCTCTATTTTAAAACAAATAATTTTAAGGACTATTTTGCTATGCCATTTTAAATTACATTCAAGGTTGTGTTGCTTTACAAAAATTTTGTTAAAATACCAACATGGGATATAAAAGTTAAAAAAAGAATCAAATGTTGATTCTAGCCAAAACAATCTATAAAGCAACTCCTATTAAAATACCAATGACATATTTCACAAATCTAGAAAAAAATTTCCAAAAATGTGTATCGAACTAATAAAGACCCTCAGCCTCAGTAATCTTGAGAAAGAACAAATGTGGGGGGATCACAACACCTGGGGGAATCAAACTATGCTATAAGGCCATTGTAATCAAAACAGCCTGATAGTGATATAAGAACAAGCATTTAGAGCAATGGAAACGAAGAGAGAGTCCAGAAATAAACCAACTCCTTTATGTCAATATTTGACACAGGAAGCAAGGACATGCAATAGAGCAAAGACAGTGCCTTTAATAAATGGTGCTGGGCGCTGGCTGGTGTGGCTCAGTGGACTGAGCGCCAGCCTACGAATCAAAGGGTCGCCAGTTAGATTCCTAATCAGGGAACATACCTGGGTTGTGGGCCAAGTCCCCAGTAGGAGGGCACACTAGAGGCAACCACACATTGATGTCTCTCTCTCCCCCTTTGTCCCACCCGTACCCCCACTCTAAAAATAAATAAATAAATAAATAAATAAATAAATAAAAATCTTTAAAAAAATGGAAAAAATGGTGCTGGGAAAATTGGACAGGTACATGCAAAAAAATGAAACTAGACCACCAACTTACACCATACACAAGAATAAAATCAAAATGGATAAAAGACTTAAATGTAAGTTGCAAAACCATAAAAATTGTAAAAGGAAACATACACAGTAAAATTTCAGACACCTCTTTTTTGTACCCATGTAGTACTCCATTATGCAAATGTACCAATTTTTATCCACTTATCTGCTGAAGGAAGTTTTACCTTTTGCAACAGCATGAATGGGCTTGGATATTATTATGCTAAGCGAAGTATGCCAACCAGAGAAAGATGAATATCATACTTACTTATAAGTGGAATCTAATATACAAAATAAACTGATGAATAAAATAGAAACAGAAACATGGATACAAGGAACAGACTGACAGCTGTCAGAGGGCATGGGTCATGGGATAGGTGAAATAAGATGAAGGAGCAAGCCAGAGAACATACATGCATGACACATGAACACAGACAGCAGTGCAGTGATGGTCAAAGGGAAGAGGGTCAGGGGCTGGATGGAGGTGGGCAAAGGAGGGAAAAATGGGGACATCTGTAATAGTGTCAACTATAAAAATATTTAATTTTTCAAAATAAAAATAAGTTAAAAATAAAATGTTGAAAACTTGACTTTTTGCTTTGTTTTTTTCCCCAGTTTTGTTGAGATATAATCGCTATATAACATATAGGTTTAAGGTGTGCAAACATAACTATGTGATATAATTATGCACTGCAGAATGATTACCAAATCAGTTTACTTAACATCTATCACCTCACATAGGTACGGTGTTTTTCTTTGTAGTGAGAGCTTTTTGCTCTTTTAGTAACTTTTAAATATTTGATGCAGTATTGTTAACTATAGCCATCATGCTGTACATCGCATCCCCTAAACTTATTTAGTTTACAGGAAGTTTGTGCTTTTTGACCACCTTCACCCAATTCAATACCCCCCACGTTCCCTCTAAAAATTACAAATTTTCTCTCTGTTTCTTTGAGTTTTTTTTTATTTCCGTATATAAGTGAGATTACATAGTATTTGACTTTCTGTCTCCTTTATTTCACTTGGCATAATGCCTAGAAGGTCCATCCACGTTGTGACAAATGAAAAAAATTTCTTTTTATGGCTGAAAAGTATTCCATTGTGTGCGTATACACACATGCATACACACACATTTGCTCTGCTATCTAAAATAGAACATTTCTATGAAAACTTTTGTAATCAAGATGGCATAAAACAAAGAAGTAATTATCATTCATTTATATGAAAAAATGTTTGCATGTTCCGACACACACAATGTCTTTATTTTGTTCACCATGATCCATAATGGAAATGCTTAATTACTTCCAGTTTTACCCTAATCATGATACCCTTACAAGTTCTGTTAGACTTTTGTGATATCTTAGGACACATCTTGATAACAGCTGCACAAAATAAATGGAGTTTATAAAGCACAGATGCTCACAGACACAGTTCAAAGCTTTGGCACCTTGATGCTTATATGCTCAGTGCAGTTCCAGGAGTATGAGCTTGGTGGGACCACTCTTATTCTGGGAGCATGCACTGCCTATGTAACAGCTAACTGTACAGCAACCTCTGAAGACTGTTCTCACTTTTCAGGTTTTTTCACTAAGAGCAAATATTCTCTTCGGAATTCTTTTGGTTGCAAAAACAAGCATTAGTGTAGGTCTTTTGTAAAAATGAAGGGGCATAATACAAACTTTCTAAAAATGAAGCATACCTGTATACCACATTTTATTTACCTATTCTTTCATCATTGGACACAGGTCACTCCCATGTTTGGCTATTGTAAATAATGGTTCATTGAACATGGGGTACAGATATCTCTTCAGGATAGTGATTTCATTTCCTTTAGATATATGGTCAGAAATGGAGTTGCAGGATCATACAGTAGTTCTATTTTTAATTTTTTGAGGAAACTCCATGTTGTTTTTCAATTTATATTCCAACAAGAGTACACAAAGGTTCACTTTTCCCTACATGCCCATCAGCATTTGTTAATGCTTATATTTTTTATGGTAGCCTTTCTAGCAGGTGTGAAGTGATATCTCATTGTAGTTTTGATTTGCATTTCTCAATGATTTGTGATGTTGAGCACCTTTTTTATACACCTGGCCATTAAATATCTTCTTTAGAAAAATGTCTATCCAGGTTCTTTGCCCATTTTTTATTGGATTATTTAAGTATTTTGTTATTGAGTTTTGTGAAATTCATATATTTTGAATATTAACTCCTCGACTGATATGCGATTTACAAATATTCTCCCCCATTTTGTAAGTTGCCTTTTCATTTAATTTTTTGTTTCTTCTGTTATACAGAAGTGATTTAGTTTGATGTAGTTTCACTTATTTATTTTTTATATTGTTGCCTGTGTTTTGGGTTTCATATCTAAAAAAATCATCACCAAGATCCATGTTAAAAAATTATTTTCTATGTTTTCTTCTAGGAGTTTCATTGTTTTAGTCTTACATTTAAATCTTTAATTTATTTTGAGGTAATTTTTGTGAGTGATATAATGTAGAAGTCTAGTTTAATTCTTTTGCAGAATCATTTATTGAACCATTTTCCCAAAACCACTTATTGAAGAGACTGTCTTTTCTACATTAGATATTTTTGGCTCCATTTTCAAATATTAGTTGAAATTGATTTATTCATGTGTTTATTTCTAGGGTTTTGATTCTGTTCCATTGGACTATGTCCCTATTTTTATGCACTGCTTGGATTGCTGTAGCTTTGTAATATAGTTTGAAACAAGGGTACCACTTTAAAACTAGTACTATGATTTATTTTACATTTTGGACATATTTTTAATAAAATTATAATTTTTGCACTCATATTTTTTTAAACTAAGGTCCAACGAATTTACTTTAAGGAACAATTCAAACTAATTTCAGTTGGGAAGAAAATAAGTGGCATTTTCTTTCATATGCATTCTTATTTTAATAACAAAAGATAGAAAAACATAGTGCTATGGAAAGGTACATTATATCAAATTATCAAGCATATGTTGTGTTTTGGGGTTAAGCTATTAGTCAATTACATTATACAACATAGTGCAAGCACTGAGTGTAAATTCCTAAAAGGTCAGTTGGTCAGGTGGCAGGAACAAAACAGCACAACAAAGTCAAAAACATATGTGTATATATATTTGTCTCTGTGTATATATACATATTATGTCTATATATTTATATATTTAAAAAACATACCCATTTTATTTTATTTTTGACAGTTCAGAAAGATAATATAAATAAATAATTAAACAAGTAGTCTTATGACAGTGATAATCATTCTAATTAAATAAACCACAAGTACGTCTATCCCACATCAAGTTAATAAACCTTATGTAGCATTTTCTTTTTAATGACATGTTGTATAATATAAAGGTATATTCTTTGTGCCTAAAATAATTTAGGTTCTTGGGAATATGAAAAATCAGTATATATATATATATATATATATATATATATATATATATGACACATGCACACACACATGTGTATGTGTATGTGTCTGTGTGGTCTGTTCATGAGTTTTTTGAGCAAACTTAAAATACCTTACTTATCCTGATAATAATTCTGTAGCAAAATGTATTTATTATATGACAATTATTAATTATGTGGTGGGTCCTTTAATATTTAATCATCTTTAAGGATTAAATCCTAGAAAACATGATATGTGTAAAGTTGTACTTTGAAGGACAAATACAATTTATAAAAATTTAATGTAATGATTCTTTCATGAATGTATTTGCTTGTATTATTAGCTTTGTAGGAAAGGAATCAAAAAGTCAGAAAAAAAGAAGAAAGAAGCAAATTAAGGTAGAGGGAAATGACATATTTAAGAAATAATTATACTCAATCATTCTTGATAATAACATTTAATATTTGAAAAGTGACATCAAAAAATTTAAAGTGTTATATTATGTGCATATTTCATTTTATTAAAGAGAAATCAGTAGTTTTTAAAACACATGAAAGTGGTGTTCTCAACGAGCTCTCAGAATAAACAATAAAGAACTTAGATACTATTAATTTATTTAAAATGCAGATATACTCCTAATTTAATAAATATTGATTGAGTTATGATAAAGGCATTTAAATTTCAGGTTTAGTATTTCAAATAATATTTCCATTGCATTATTTAAACTAGAAAAAGTGACTAAATACAACAATTGCTTCTAATTAACTTAGTGACATTTTTGTTAGAAATTTTCAATCTTCTATTATAAAATATCAGGCATGTTAACCTGATTAGACCTATGTTCTTTACTCTGTAGAAGTCGTAGCCTTGCCTAAAAGGACATGTAAAATTAAGGTGATATATAGATTACATTTATAGCAGGATGAGAAAGTAATGCTTCAGATGTTTCATTAGGGAGTAAAAACAAATCCTTCTGAAGACTTTTGTGGTTCCATGTAGCCAAATAAATTAGGATTGTGTGTTTACTAAACTGAATTATATGTGTATCATGGAATAAATCTGGAATGTTGGCTGTAGTAATGAGTATACTCAAACAACACCAATAATTCATTTACTAATAGTAATATATATTGCAAGACAGGTTGTAATGTGTTTGTAGAAGCATTCAGGCAAGGAAATCAGACATGTAGCCTTATTTTGCAGAGCAGCATATACTGATTGTGCTAGGAGACTGCATATCATCTGTGCTTGAGCCTACAAAACTATGTGAAAAAAATTGAAGACCAGATTCTGGTAAGGTATAATTGAAATTAATAGAGTTGCACAATACTTAACCTGCATATAATACTTGAGAAATAAAATCTATTATTTTCATCCAAAATAGAAGTAAATGTTTTTTTCTTTTTTTCTTTAGTATATTATGGGCCTTAGTTTAAAAACACAAGTTTAAATAATATAAAATATATTTAAAATTATTATGTCTTTAAGAGATTTAAGAATATATATTTTATTTTTTTACTTTTTAAGTGTATTTATTTATGTTTTAAAGATTTTATTTATTTATTTGTAGAGAGGGGAAAGGAGGGAGAAAGAGAGGGAAATATCAATGTGTGGTTACCTCTCACTCGCCCCCTGCTGGGGACCAGGCGGGCAACCCAGGCGTGTGCCCTGATTGGGAATTGAACCACCAACCCTTTGGTTCACAGTTCAGCAGTCAATCCACTAAGCTACACCAGCCAGGGCGAGAATATATATTTTAAATAAAATCTATTTATTTGGAAATCACACTACATAATGTTAGATTATTTTTAGCCTTGGAATAGATATCTTTCTCCTTTCTTCATAATTGGGACTTAACCAAATGGTATAACTTACTCATGTTTATAAAGGTATGAATGTTCAAAAAATAGAATTTTTATTGTTTTCAACAATTGTATAGAAACAGAATTTTTATAATTCTAAGACTAGTGAATTTCATTTTGTGCCATACCTAGCCTTCTTTAATGCAAACTGCCAGGATATTATTTACATTATAAAATTAAGCAAGTAGTACCCAACCTTAAGCAATGCATTTTTATCTCTTCTTCCAAAATAAAGATGTTGAAATAAGTAAGTCACCTTCAAAGCTTTTTATTTTTGACAGGTCTAAATGCTCTGAATTTATTAGTACAGCTGTGGGAAACTGTCACCCACACATTTCTGGTGCAAGTTCCAATCAGTAGAACTGTTATAGAGAAGAATTTGACAATATCTACCAAAAGAACAAGATATGCTTATCTTGTGACCAAATATTACCCTCCTAGGAGTTTATGCTGAGGATACACCTGCAATGGTGAAAATACATATACACAGAGTTATTAATTGCAGCATTGTTTGTATTTATAAGATGCTGTAAACAGTCTAAATGCTCATACAAGAAGAGCAATTGATAAACTGATGTACCCACAAAATGGTCATGCAGGCCTATAATGGGCTGAAAAAGATCTATAAGGGCTGATATAGAATGATTTTCAAGAAAACAGAAATGAGTTTATATACATAAAAAGAAATAACACACTTTGTGAAAAAGAAAGGAATAATAAAATACATATGTACTTCCTCATTTATTCATAAAGAGATAAAGAAATATAGAAAGGATAAACTAGAGACCAATGCTATTACTTACTTACATTGAAGCAGATGCACAGGGGGTAGAAAGAATAGAAATAACAGGGATTGAGAATAACATTACTGTAAATATACCTTTTTAATAGAATTCTAACTTTTCAAATTGTGTTAATATCTCACATATTTAAAATAATATCAGAAATCAAAAAGGACAGAGAAAACACACTAATATAAAAATGAACAGAAACATATTAATTCAAGTGGATTTCAAAAGAATACAATAACTACATTAAAAGGGGAAAAAACCTAACAGTATTTGACCTATGTGCTCTTAGGCTACACAAACCCTGTACTTTAGTTGCTGCTTGAATTTCCCATTTTTACATATTAGCAATCCTGAAAGTACTTTCTGTGTATTCTATGAATGTGTGAATAGGTTAATAACATTGTGAATAATGAGATTCAAATTTGTCACTGTCAAAGGAAGGAGTTAAAAATATAGAAATAAAGAAGACTAGAATGGACCTTGTGATGTTAAATTGGAACTGACAGATGATAGATGATAGATAGATAGATACTAAAATAGAAGAGATTTTAATAGAGAAGTGTGAATGCATGTATGTATATTCGTTTATTTCCTAGCTCTGTCCTCTCATATAGCCAAGAAGCTATAACCTTCAGAAGCACTAAACACCATCAGTTTCTACATTTTGGCTTATACATACAAGTCTCTACTAAAAGGAACTAGAGATTCTTCATAAAATGGTTGATGCCTGGACTAGATCAATTAATTCTAGAGAACTTAGAACATTTTTTTTGTGCTAAAAATTCAGAAAGTGCTTTAAAAAGAATGGAGATATTTCAAAAGGACACGAGTCAAAATGAAGGAGTTCCTACTGAAAAACTTGGGACAATTTGAGGCTCAGATAAATAATATAAGTAAATAATTATAATACAGTAAATACAAATAGAATCCATAAATCTATATTGATATGAATTAATTAATAAATGTAATCTAGAAGGAAAAGACTTTTTTACAGTAGAAAGACAACTGAAATATGTAGAAAGAATGACAGAATTATAAAATAGCCATTTGACAAGCAAAAAAAAAATAACTGGCATAGGAAAAGATTATCACTGAATGTTAAAATTAACATTAGACAGTGTTATGGCTAAGAACTTACTTATAATGATCTCAAAATATATCACCATAAGATACTTATTGATTACAGTGAAGAAAATAATTTTACAGTGGAGGAAACTGGCAATAGTAGCTTTAACTGAGTGATTAAAATAAAGATCTACAGAAGTGGCTCAAATAGGCATCGTGAGTCCCTTTATTTTGATGCACTGAGAAAAATGAAACATCTCTTCTGGGATATTCAATCCATATATGCAATCCCTGAATCTAATCATGAGGGATTATCTGACAAACCATTATTGAAAGGCATTTTATGAAATAACTGCTCCAAAATGTAAACATCATAAAGGATAAAGAGAGACTGAGCTTGAGACTGAAAAAAAAAGAGCAATGACAGGTGAATAGAATACCTGGTCTGAATAAGGTCTGTAGATTTCAGTGTTTTGTCAATGTTAACTTTTGCTTATGATAATTTTATGGTTATATATGAAAATGTCCTGGCTTGCTAGGAAGTGCATGCTATTAATATGTTTTGAAAATCTATCTTTCACCTACATTAGTAGAATAGTACTGTTTCTTGAAAATTTTATTGAGTTTTAAATTATTTTAAATAAAACATTAAAATACAGTTTCCATTTTAACATTTTCAACTGTAATATTTCTACTTGAGTTCTTTTATTTTCAATTGAGTCAACCCATTCCAGTTTACAAATAGAGTAACTCTAAGTCACTTAGTAATAAGAAGTGCAAAATTCTTATAAATATATCTAGCACTGCATGTTTTATTTATTGCTTCCGCAGTAACAATTGGTAAAAATTAAATAGGTAAGTGTTTGATATGACAGAGGTTAATAGTTAGAGTCTAGGTTCAGAGAACTGAGTTCAAATTCTCATATACCACTTCCTAACTGTGCATCATGAATGCACATTTTGGTTCTTAATTTTAAAAATACGGATCATAATATTATCTAACTTATTAAACTGCACAATATTATACCCATTGCAAATTAAACTGGGACACTTTACAAGGTGAATGTGACCTAATGACTGGCATAGTATTCAGTTAATGTAGGGTGGGACAAATGTAGGTTTATAGTTGTTCACATGGAAAGTAATATGCTAATTAATAGATAATAATACAGGTATAAACTCTGTGTTTCACATATTCACAACTGCAAACCTGCTTTTGCCCTACCCTGTACATGTGTGTCAGGAAGACTTTCAAGATGGCTCCAAGATTCCCACTCCCTGGTCTGCAAATCCTCTATAATTCCCTCACTTTCAGTGTTGAGAGGATCTGTGAATATGATTGGATGTCACTCCCATGATTGGCTTATGGTATGTGGTAAGAACAAAGAGAGTTTGCCAATGTAATCGAGGTCCCATATCAATTGATTCTGAATTAAAATAAAATTATCCTCAGTAAGGCTGATTTAGTCAGGTGAACTTCTGAGAAGGGACCGAGCCATTGGTGAAGAGACATTTTTCTCCTGGCTTTGAAAAAGTAAGCTGCCACATTGTATAATAACTTGTGTGATGTCCTTGTGGTAAGAAATGCAGGAGCCTGTGGGAGCTGGAAAGGAACCCCTGCAGACAGTCAGCAAGGATATGTGGACCTTTTTCCCACAACTGCAAAAAACTAAATTTTTGACTTTGAAAGAGGAGCCTACGCTCCAGAAAAAACAAAGCCCACCCGGCAGCTTTGAAAGGTGCTGAGTGAAGGATCCAGCTTAGCTTTGCCCAGGCTCCTGATCCAGGGAAACTTGGGATAATAAAAGCATGTTTGTTCAAACTGTGAAGTTTGTGTTAATTTGTTCCACAGCACAGACAAAACATACATATTACCATAACCATATTAGCTCCGCATCTGTAATGTTCTTGATCATATTGAAAGTACATCTGGCATTTAGTTTTAAGTATTTTCTACAGTGTAGAATAGACTTTTTAATATATTTAACATTTTTATTTCCAATTTTCTCCATTTTACTCTTATTGGGTTATTTATTTATTTTTTATTTTTCAATTGCAGTTTACATTTAATATTATTTTGTATTAATTTTAGATGTTAGGCATAGTGGTTAGACAATGATACTTTATAAAGTGATCTCCCTGATAGTTTCAGTATTTAACTGGAGGCATACATAATTATTACAACATCAGTGACTGTATTTTCTATGCTGTACTTTACATTTCCATGACTATTTTGTAACTACGAATCTGTACTTCTCAATCCCTTCATCTTTTTTACCAGTTCCCTGACCACCACTCTTCTGGCAGCCATCCATTTGTTCTCTGTATCACTGAGTCTGTTTTTGTTTTATTTGTTCATTATTATTGTTCTTTAGACGTCACAAATTAGTGAAATCATATAGTATTTGTCTTTCTCTAATTTATTTTGCTTAGCATAATACCCTCTAGGTCCATCCATACTGTCCCTAAAGGTAGGATTTCATTCTCTTTTCTGGCCAAGTGATATTCCAGTGTATATATGTACCAAGACTTTTTAAAAAATATATATATATAATCTTTATTATATTTTTTCCATTACCGCCTAGTCCCCTTTTACTCCCTCTTTCCAACAATCACCGCACTGTTGCCCATGTCCATGAGTCCTTTTTCCTTTTTGCTCAATCTCTTTACCCCCAACCTCCTCCCCTTCCCACATAGATATAATCTGTTCTCCATCTATGAGTCTGTCTCTGTTTTGCTTACTAGTGCATTTTGTTTGTTAGATTCCACACGTGTGTGAAATCATATGGTATTGCCTTTCTCTGCTTGGCTTATTTCACATAGCATAATGTTCTATAGGTCCACCCATACTGTTGCAAGGGGTAAAATTTTCTTCTTTTTTATGGCCAAGTAGAATTCCACCATGTAAATGTTCCATAGTTCTTTTATCCACTCATCTACTGATGGACACTTGGGCTGCTTCCATATCTTGTCTATTGTAAATAACGCTATGATGAACATAGGGGAGTTCATGTTCTTTTGAATTAATGTTTTAGGTTCCTTCAGATATATTCCCAGAAGTGGGATCACTGGGTCAAAAGGCAGATCCATTTTTAATTTTTGAGGTATCTCCATACTACTTTCCACAGTGGCTGCACCAGTCTGCAATCCCACCAACAGTGCAAAAGCATGCCCCTTTCTCCACATCCTCACCAGCACTTGTTGTTTTTTTAATTTATTGACAATAGCCATTCTGATAGATGTGAAATAGGATTTGTGGTTTTTATTTGCATTTCTGTGATGATTAGTGACATTGAGAATCTTTTCGTATGTCTATTGGCCACCTATGTGTCCTCTTTAGAGAACTGTCTATTCAGATTCTTTGCCCATTTTTTATTGGCATGTTTGGTATTTTCTACTGTTGAGCTTTGTTAGTACTTTATAAATTTTGGATATTAATCCCTTATCAGATGTATTGGTGTATATGTTCTCCCATTCTGTGGGTTGTCTTTTTATTTTGTTGACAATTTACTTTGCTGTAAACAATTTTTTAGTTTGATGAAGTCCCATTTATTTACTTTTTCTTTTGTTTCTCTTGCCAAGGGAGAAATATCCGATAAAAATTTCTATAAACAATGTTAGATATTTTGTTCTCAATGTATTCTTCTAGGATTTTTATGGTTAGAGCCTAACATTTAAGTCTTTAATCAGTTTTAAATTTATCTACTTATGGGCACTTGGGTTGCTTCCATAATTTGGCTATTATAAATAAAACACAGCAAAATAAGCCAGCAATAAAATGAAAAGACGACCCACTGAGTGAATATCAGATATATTCACAAGGATATATCTGATAAGGAATAACACCCAAAATTTATAAATAAGCCATTGAACCCAACACCAAACAAAAAACAATCAAATTTAAGAATGGGCAAAGGACCTGAACAGACACTTATCTAAAAAGGACACACAGATGGCCAATAGATATATGAAAAGGTGGTTATCACTAATTATCAGAAAAATGAAAATTAAAATGACAATGAAATAACACCTCGCACCTGTCAGAATGGCCATCGTCAATAAATCAACAAACAACAAGTGCTGACGAGGGTGTGGAGAAAAGAGAACCCTAGTACACTGTTGGTGAGAATGCAAGTTGGTGCAATTAATGTGGGAAACAGAATGGAATTTCCTTAAAAAATTAAAAATGGATCTGCATATTGACCCCAAGATTCCAATCCTGGGAATATATCCAAAGAAACCCAAAACACTAATGAAAAGAATACATGTACTCCTGTGTTCACTGCAGTGTCATTTACAATAGCCAGCATTATTTACAGCTGTTAAATATAAAACCTACCACAAAACCAAATTTTAGCTGTCAATGGTTTTTTACTGAGAATGGTTTTAAAAGAGTAAATCTTTCCTGGAAAAATATCATATATGACATTATTTAAATAGTGAATAACTATTTTTTTCTGTATTTACTTGTTATCATGTATCCTGATTTAATATTAATATATGTATTAGCATACTTTGAAGCACATAATATCTAAAAATGTTTTGATCAAACTTTTAAGAACAAGTTTAGATTTAGTAAAAAAATTGGAGAAGTCGATACAAAGAGCTCTTTATTTCTCTTATTATTAACACCTTAAGTATTTATTACAGTAAATAAACAAACCCTGATACTTTAGAACAGCCAGAGTACATTAAGATTTCATTATTTTTACCTAACATTCCCTTTGGTTGTAGAATCCCACATTACATTTAGTTTTCATATCTCTTTAGGTTTCTCTTGGCTATGGCACTTTCTCACTTTCCTTGCTTTTATTTTTTATTTTAAATGTTGAATGCTTTGAACAGAACTGTGGTATTTTACAAAAGTTTCACAATTGGGACTTGTCTGATTTTTTTCATGATAAGACTAGTGTCAAGGGTTAATCCCAGAAAGACCACAGTGGAAAAAATGCCATTGTCATTACATCATATCAAGTGTACATATCATTGACATGATTTATGACTCTTGATGTTACCATACATGTATACATAGAATAATTAAATAAATGGATGACAGATGGTAGGAAACAGGTTTTTCACTGTTGGAGTGGGAGTTTGCAGATAACCAGGAGGAGGGAGCTAGAATGATGATACGGTAAGGGACTGGAGACATGAGAATAAACTCAAGTTTAGTTTAATATAGATACAGATGGTTACAAATAGAATTACTTATAGCTATGTGTATATATGCAGGTTTGTATGGTCACATATAATTTTACTTTCTTAGCCAAGAAGGCAAAACAAATAAACCAACCAAATAAAAAGAAAACAGAATAAAGAACAAAAAAATCTCAGTAGCAATGAGCGCATGTAACACCTAGACTTGTTTTATATATCATTCTCCCGTAAAAAGAACCAGGGCTCCCTGTAGAAATGGCTGACTCTAGGAAAAGGGCAGGTTACTTACAAGATGAGACTATATCCTCTTATAATAACAAAAAGTAAGAATGCGCCCAAACACACACTCACGCGCATCTACAGTGATGGGAAAGTATGTTAAAGGAGTACAGAAGCCAACTAAATGAGTCCCCAATGTTCAGCTTAAACTGAAACAATGTGAGCAATCTTAAAAGAATATATTGCAAACTATAAAATAAATATTTGTAAACTCATAAGAATATAAATAATTGCATAAGTTGATAAATTTATTAATAAGTGGAGAAGAGACACATCTCTCATACAGAAACATTCCAAATAATTTATGTAGATACTTTACCCTCAAGGCACAGGAGTATAATTGCTCACTCCCTAGGTGTGGACTGGGCACAGTGACTTCCAAGGTGAACCATGTGCGAAGGTGGGGGGGGAGAAATGTGGAAGACAGTAACTTTACAGTGCAGAAATTTCAGTATGCAATTAAGCCAGCAACAAGATATCAACTCTTTGTTATTCTGAATTTGTTATTCCAACAACCTGTATTAGCATCTGAAATTTATTGAGAATGGTGTCAACATGCTGGCATGCCCAGTCACAAGATAAACCAGGACATCAGAACTGAGAGTGGGTGCCTGAAAAGAACTTAGAAAGAGACTGTATTATAAGGCTCTCTCTTGTTGGATACATTGCTACTTTTTTTTTTTTGGAAAATATAACATAATTTACAGATTTAGAAATAAGTAATTTCAAACAAATAATGTAGTTTTTAAATTTATAAAATTTTGTAAAAATAGTTGTGAAACAAATGAAAGAATCTACATGTAACTTGTTTCTTGGTGTTATTCTAATGTTATTAAAGTTCAGTGGTTAGTGGATTGCCTTGCATCTATGTATGGTCAATACATAATTTTTATTTGATTTGATTATGACCTCATAGAACAGAAACAGTACTGTAAAGTGATTTTCATTTTGACATATTATTTCCTGCCTGTACAAAACATGAAGATTTATTTATATGGCAATTGCATAATTCTAAGGATACTCCTGTTGATGAAAATTTGGTTGGTCTTTCAGAAAAAAATATGTAAAAACTATCTTCTTTACCAATTAAAAATCAAGAGAATAAGAATTTTTAATAAGGCTCCTGGGACACTTGTCTTTTCCATCTTTGATAAATACATGATTATAAGGACAAGTTATATGAGCAGCAATAATTTCCCAGTAATGTGATCATTAAAAGACCTCTTAACTGCAATATATCAATATTAATTGGGGACAGATGATCATTTTAGTGACATGCTCAAGTAATTATCCATATTTCAATACTTCATGAATACCTGAATATTCTTAATGAAGTGATTATATTTTGAAAGATTTTCAATGCAATGATCTTAACACTGTTGTTTATATTAAAATTATAAAAATAAGTAGAATTAAGCATTGCTGATTAAGACTGTTTAATAAATATATTTTGAAAAAGTGAACCAAATATTAATTTTTAGTAATTTTGGATGTAGAAATGACTTAGTATTTACTATAATCATGCTGACTCTTACCAGTTTTGTAATGTAAGCAAATTCAATCATCGATGTGTGTTCTGAATCATTGCTACAAATTATATTAAAAATGTATAAATTATACATTTATATATATAAAAATGTAAAAATTATATTAAAATCCTTGTAAAAATTCTGTATTTTCTAATAATTATTACGTTTTGCTTGAATAATTTGTTTAGTACTTTTGTGTATATTTCTCCATCTATAAAAATGCAAACTACAATGTCTCCAGTATTAGAAGGGATTCCAAAGTAAATCAGGTTTGTTCACATCTTTATTCTTTCTATAACATTGTGTATTTCTTAATTTTGAATATATCATAATCATGTCTTGCTATTAAGCTTACCAACATGTCAAAAGTAGTTTTTACTACAGAGTGTTCTTTTTAATAATACAAAATTCAGTATTGCATAATTTTAGTATAAATCCAAATTCTTGACACGATATAGTATGCTCTTTTCTTCCCATAAAACCAATATTTTGGTCCTGCAATTTTTGAAGCCCAATATCCTCTCCATTGGCCTCATTTGCACCTTTCTATTCTGGTTCTCTTCTTACTTCTCTGGCTACTTTTTCTTTTCTAATTTATATATATTTCTATATTCAAAATTCTTCAATATCAAGATTCTACAAGTTCTGCTGGTGGTTCATTTCTTTTCTAAATTCTCATCCTTCCACTACTAATCTTATTTCCATATTCATTAATTTATGAATGTCAGGATAGTGTTTCCTATCTTGAGATTCTGTCACTGTTTTAAAATTAAAATTGCTGTTTCATTTAATCTTTATAAAAACCTGTGACTACTGCAGTTATCATTCTCTAATTTGAGATAAGCAGAGGTACAGGGAGGTTACAAAAGTTGTTCAAGATCACACAGGAAAGTGGTGGAGCCAGCGTTCTAGCCAAAACAATAGCGCTCCAGTTTCTGTCCTTCATAAATGTTTTCTGTACCCTAAATTTAACAAACCTGTGATTTTCTAAGAAAACATGTTTTCTGCCAGTCAGTAACCCATTCCCTTAAACTGGAAGGGTTATCACTCTCTTCTTTTATAATCCAAATTCATTAAATTCTATCTCTTCTTACTCGCACCTGACTTCCACATTTAACCACTCAATTCCTCTCTCCACTGACATAATTTTGGACCTTGCCATTCTTAATTTTAGTGATTACAATAGCCTTTCATCCCCGTCATCAATATCTTACACTATTGCATTTCCAATTAATAGATCATCATACTACCTGCACAGTCTTCCCAAAAGATAAAAATCGATCAAGTTACTATGGTGTTAAATATTTGTATGCCTTAAACTGGCATCATGACAAGTGGGAGGGTATGACGAGGTCAACTATATTAGTCCCAATGTACATTAAGAAACAAAGCTAAAACAAATTTAACTGTGGCACAGTGAGAAAAATTGCATATGGTAATTAGAAAGATCCTTATTGCTGACAGGGTGAAACCTCCAGCCCAGTGGTGTTCTGGCTTCCTTTGACTTGGTAGATTTCTCATTCTCTAAAGACGTCATTGGTCATTTCTATTGGTAGCCTTCTTGGGGAAACAAAGGAGAGAATAAAAAGTGTCTTATTGTCTCACTTGCTCCCCTGACATTGTGAGTATACTTTGTAAAACTTGTTTATTAGTTTGTTATTAAGCCAAGAGCAACTAAAACTACTCCTGAGTCTGTATTCTTCGTTCTCACCTGCCTTTGGAACTGGGCTAGCTTTTATGTTGGCACACTAACAGGTTTCTAAAACCTTATCCCAGCTTAACTTATCTCCACCATTTACCTAACTTATACTATGCAAAATTTTCTACATTCTGGAGATATTGCAGTCCTTTTTGTGCTTCTGCTTGAAATATTCAATTCTTTGACAAACTCCATCTCATCCTGAAAAGCCTATCAAACACATTTTCTCCTCAGTCAAGCCTGCTTCCCTGCGTTCTCAAGCAGCTCTGTTGATCTGTACTCTGCATGTTGTTTCTTTGGGTTTCTCAGGCTTTATTGCGATTCACTTGCCTTAAACTCACATTTCCTTCTTTTGATAATTAGAACTTTAAGAGCAAGAATATTGCTCATTGACTGACATTATATAGCCTGCTCTTGTTTTCTATTGCCGCTTTTATATCAGTTATATAACAGATATATGGAGACTTTCTGTTCTTTCCTCCTCTAGATGCCTCTCGTTTTATGACGCAATGGCTACATTACAGTCATGTTTTTGTCTTATTTTCCTTTCTTTACTGCCTCCTGCCCTTACCATTAAACTACCGAATACAGTGAAGATAAAGCTCTTATCTCGCTAATTTTTATTCCCTCCGAAGCCCCTAGAACATTGTTAGGTATTTAATAGGCTCAGAATAATTGTCTCTAAAATAATGTTTCTAAAACTAGGCAAAAGCCGGCTTAACAGATTGTTGATGGTAGTCATATGTGAGGCTCTGTTAGCCTTTATTATAAACCATTGTATCACCAAAGGGAATTTTAATTATTTTTCCTGATAAATTCTGCATTTCAATCAAACTATATTTACATACAACATAATCTGTGATCAATCAAATACATATAAAACTGACCATTAGAGTTTGTCATTAATTTTAAAAAAACACAAAAAACTAGGGTTACCACATTGAACTAAAATAATTCCTGCTTTAAAAAAATAATGAAGCATTTAGTTGATTTATAGTACTTTTTTAAAGGAAAATACATAGTTTTCATTAAGCATCATTTTTCTCTAAACAGCACCTCCGCAGTAATTTCCCAGACTCTAATGGTCCTGAACTTAGGACAAGGCACCATGTGATGTGTTTGTCGTCGATCATATTTTAAAATGTTATTTTTTTCAAGAACAGTAATGGATTGTTATTGTCCCATATATACTCTTTTCAATTCTTTTAGTTAAAATGAATGCAAACTTAGCCAAAATGAGTGTGTGAGTTTTGGTTTGTTTAATACAATGAATTTTACAAGATGACTTAAAACTAAAGAGACTATTAAAAAATGTTTTTCTATTAAGATTGTAGTTAGCTAGGGAGAGATGGGAGGATGACAAAAAACAATATGAAAAAATTCTAAACAGAGGTGCGGAAGCTGTGCCCTCAGGGTTATAGAAATGGAACAATGGGTGGCTGAAAACTAATATCATGATGCTGGTATGACACTGGAAATTTTACTACAATTGTTAAAAATAAAACATATATTTTAGAAGTGCTTTTTGATCTATAGAGAAATTGACAACATAGTGCAGAAATTTGTATATACTCCATACTTAGCTTCCCCTATTATTGACAACTTATATAATTATGGCACATTTTAAAATAATTATAAACCAATATTAATATAGTATTATTAATGCATAAAGTCCATACATCGTGCAGATTTCCTGAGGTTTTACCTCATATCTTTTTTCTGTTTCAGGATCTCACTCAGGATATCACATTACATTTAGTAATGAAGTTTCCTTAGGTTTCTCTTTATTATAACAGGTTTTCTACTTTTCTTTGTTTTTGATCTTGTCAATTCAATGGAGTTTTGATGTATGTGTCTACACACACACACACATATATATTTTTGGTCTCTCAATGAGGATTTTTCTCACATTTTAAAATATTAGGCCAGGGTCATGAGTTCTGAGGAGGAAGATCACAAAGATAAAGTATCACTCCCATCACATTATATCAAGGGTACATGCTTGATAGCATATCACTAATAAAATTGACAAAAAAAGTCACAGCATATCACTAATAAAATTGACTTTGATCTCCTGGCCGAGTTGAGGAAGTATTTCTCAGGTTGTTCCACGTAACGTGTGTGGAATATTACTCCGCCCTGCCCACTTCACACACACTTCACACTGTACACTTTGACAAGAAGTCATTTATGCAGTTCACGCTTAAGGGCCGGGGAGTTATGCTCTTCTTCTTTGAGGGTGAAGTACCTACATAAATTATTTGGAATACTTCTGCTTAGGAGATTTGTTTATCAAGTTATATTTATTCACTCATTTATTTATGTTCATATGGGTTCATCAATATTTCTATTACACTTTGGGTGAAAATCTAATACTATTTAATTTACCACGTATTTCAAATTGACTGTTAATATAAATACCTAGGTAGTTATTAATACAGGAAGGGAACTAATGGAATCAGGCATTAAGTCTCATTAGTTACTGCGCTGTAGCATTCAGACTCCCCAGAAGACACCACATTCTCCACCAAATGGAGGCTAATTCCCAAGCAGGCAGGAGGAGCCTGCCTTCCATTCTCTCCCAGGGGACAGGTGGTCAGTTATCTGGGATTGTTGGTTGGGGTCGGGGTGTAAAACAGCAGGAGAAATCCTCCTACTGAGCTCATGCTCAGTAGAAACCAAGATGGCACCGAGGGGGTAAGAGTACTTGCAGTAGAAACAAAATAAGGAAGCAAAACTTTGGGGCATGTGCAGTAGGAGCCAGAATAATGACAAAAGGGAGTAGTCTAATTTGGGAAAATCTGGGAAAAGGATTGGATCCATATTAGGGAACGCAACACCAAAAGATCCAGGAAAGTGATTGGTTAATGGGTGGGCCCAGCGCAAGCCCACAAAGAATTAGGGAGAAAATCGGTTGGTTTGAAAGATAGTTTACCCCTTCCAAAGTGCAAGGAGATACAAGCAAAGCTTTAAAAGGCCTGGGATTCGTTGATTTGTGAGCTCTGTGTAGCGGCTATGCAGGCTTGGCAGCAACAGAGGCGGGAGCACATTGCTGGGCCCAGCACCATCCAGCTTTGGCAGCGGACATACAGACTGGGAAATGAGACCCAGAAAAGTTCTGCATCTATGGGTCTTTGCCCTCTTGCTCCCGACCATCTGGGTGCGGGTATAAAGCCCTAGAGGCAGGGTTGCTTCCGCAGAGGGAGGAGCAGAGCCACCTGGTTGTGGATGAGACATCCGGAGACCTGGGAGCAGTCCTGTGTTTTGGCTCCAATCAATCTTGCCATAATTGCTCACATCCTCCTAGCGTGAGTCCCAGAAATGCTTTTCGCGGGACTCTGTAAGAATCCTGTTTCCACCAACAACAGTTCCAGTATTGACCATTAGCTCTTTTACCTGACTCCTGGGTCCTTTGGACATAACACTATTACTGTGTTTCTTTTTCTTTCTTGTTTTTTAACACTTCCTTACTTTCTGGCATTACAAAATTCCCCATTTATGTATGCATTCATTGATTTTTGTTAATACTCTGGTTTTGCACTGGAGTTAGTATAATTTATTATACAGGACCTGAAAGGAAGGTCCTGCTCTTCTCCCATTCAAAACAACCCAGAGTGGGGCAAAAGAGGTTGACAGTTGTGAATATGCAAACACAGTTTATTCCTGTATTATTTATTATTTATTGTATTATTTTCTATATGAAAAACTGTAAACCTACTTTTGACCTACTTTGTATGTCCAAAAGGCTTTTTTTTTTAAAGAAGATTTTATTTATTTATTTTTAGACGGAGGAGAAGGGAGGGCGAAAGAGATTGAGAGAAACATCAATGTGAAGTTGCCTCTCATACACCCCCTACTGGGGACGTGGACTGCAACCCAGGCCTGTGCCCTGACTGGGAATTGAACTGGCAACCCTTTGGTTCAGAGGCTGGCGCTCAATCCACTGAGCCACACCAGCCAGGGCTAAAAGGCTTATTTTGGATCACAAATAAGGATAACATTAAGGATAGCCTTAAAGCAACATACTTATTACATGTATGTGTTACATATAAACATAATTTTATAGATTATACTTAGAGGCAGAATTTTAAGATGACCCCTGACCATCACCCTTTATTTATATGCTTTTGACTGTGTTATATTAGTAGCAAATGGAGATTATCCGGGTGGGCCTAATGCAAGCACAATCCATTTAGAAGCAGCAAGTTTTCTTTCCCTGTGACAGAGAAATTTAAAGGGATTTAATCCAAAATAGATATTCCATTTCTGGCTCTGAATATGGAAAGGACATGAGAACAGCCTATAAAAAGCTGAGAGTAACCCCTAGAATATAATACAGTAGGTCTGTGGACTTGATTTTTAGGCCCACAGAGAGGTGCTGAAGGTTTTTAGCAGAGGAAGGACATGGACTAAGCAGTGGGTTTTAATATTTACGCATTCTATACGCTACCCAATTATTACCTCTAGCTCACCTGCTTACCTGAATTTGAGACCCACAAATTCAAACGTGTTGTCAAGTTTCCCACTGGGAGACCTTGTAGGGATTTCAAACCTAATATGTCACAAATACTTGTTCGCCCCATGTTAACCTATACTCCATTCCAAATATTATATATCTTGAAGTCTTCCCCATCTCTTTCAAATAAAAAAAAAATTGACCTTTTTTGTCCCCCTCCTGTGTCATTGTCTCCAAACAGGTCACTCACAGTTTAATTAGGACTGTTGCAAAAACCTCCCCAATAGCCTTCTTGTTTCCCTCCCTGCAGTCATAGTGATCCTTTAAAAACGTAAATCAGATTACACAGCAAGCATAAGGCCTTCCAATGCTTTCCCTTTTAATCAGGTAAAAGGTAAAGAGCTTACCATTGTCAACAAAATCCTAGCTCATCCAACCCCTCTTGATCCTCCGAACATCATCTTCTAGGCCCCCCTCTGTCACTCTACTCCAGACACTCACCTTTTGTTACTTTACAAGCATATGCCTTCCTTGAAGTTGACGCTGTTGTTTACTCTGCTTGGTAGAATCTTCCCCTCACGTATCCCCATGTCTCATTTACTTATTCCTTCATGACTCTGATCAAATTTCACTATAGCTGAGAGACCAACCCTGACATTTTTATCTAACGCCAGCTTCTGTGCTTTCATCATCACTCTCTATTCCCATTCTTGTTTTTGTTTCAGTTTATAGCTCTCAGCACCACCCAGCATATGATATATTTCTCTGTAGTATCCCCCTTCAATAAAATATAAACTTATTGAAATCAGGGTCATTGTTTTTACTTCTGTGTAGTTACAACCTAAAACATCACCTAAAACAGTGAATACTCAATACTTATCTGTTGATTGGATGTTGATTGTGTTATTGCATTAAAAACGTCAACTTACCTACCATGAGAATTGATATTGGCCAAGAAATTGAAATACTAAAAAAAAAAATTGGAATGATATTACAGTAGTTTTGAGAAGACCTGCTGTTTATTCATACTACAGTGTGACTAACATAGATGAAGAAATTTAGAGATACAATATTTGAAAATAAATCACACAGGATTGCTTCCTGGAATTGAGGCAAAGAGGGAGAGGAGGATTACAGATAGCCTTTTGGGTGATGGTGGTACAATTACAATTTACTAAGAAAAAATAAATTAAGGATTCAGAAAACAGTGGAGTCAAGACCATTTATTTCAGATGTCTATTACGTAATACTTTTGGATATTTGAGTTTTGATTTTGGGAAAAGGGGTACAGATTTGAATTTAACGGTTGTCAAATGATAGATTATTGTCACCCATTTATTCATTTTAAAAAGTAAACTAAATTGATATTAAAGAATTATATCTTATATTAAGTAGCATGGAACAAAGAGCAGTACCAAAGAAGATACCCAATAAAGATAGCTGCTGGGTTAGGTCTTTGATTCTCTGATAATATAGTTCTTTTGTCTTTGAGATAAATAATTCATCAAGTAAGAATAAAATATCCTTTTTTCAAGTTCTGTAAATCTTATGAAGTGAAACACAATCATATGGTATGTTAAGACCTGTGTAGTTTTCTTTTTCTTTTCTATTTATCACCATGTTATTTTAATTAATGGCACTGAAAAAAATTATTGCATAACAAATGTTGTTCATGTATACAATGAAGTTAGGTAAATTTTAAGTAGTCAAAATTGTATTATACTTGTGGAACTATATTTTTCTCTGTGTCTTCATGAGCGATTTACTGAGGAGTAAGAGATATTTGACCCAACAGTGTGGTCTCAATTTAACCTCCCACTTTGCAAATATTTAAGCGCATCTAGTTGATAAGTTTGTTTTTCTTCACAGAAGACAAATTACTCATCTCACAATGTAAACTCATCTGAAAATAATAAATTTATAAAAATGTATTCTATAGCTCCGAAATGTATTATTTCTATAAAAAATCATGACTAAGAACATATATGTTAATCAGCTATTTTACTTCCACAATTTGAGTCACACACAATTTTAATTACAATCAATTTACTTTAGGATCCAAAAGTATTTAATTCATTTCTAATATTGAGTTTATTGTCTTAATTGATTACCATATTTCTTTATATATATTTTTGTTTTCTTCTTACATTTCCTTTTAGTTCTTCCCTCTGTGCTTGCTTGTCTTCTGTTTTTATCTCCCCCCGCCCCGCCACCCCCTCTCTTCTACACTTACACACACACACATACACACACACACACACACTCAAGACACTTCTATACATGGTTTTTGACAAAGGGAAAATGAAAAAGTGATTTATAGATTCTTGTGAAGTATCACTAAATAGTTTAAAACCTCAACATGAAGTTTAACCACAAACTATTCATTACTGGTAAGAAATTGTTATTCTTTTTTAAAAAAATTAACCATGAGAAAATTTTCCTGAAAAGGTAATGAAGTGCTGTGTTTTTCATTATGCTGTTTTGAAATAGATTGAAAAAAAAAAAAAGGATCGCTCCAGCAAGCTTCCTTGATTTTATCATGTGTGATAGTAATTTTCTTTTAGGTCTTATTTCCTTATTTCACCTTGGGGGAGTGGAAGGGAGATTTATTATTTTTTGTTATATAGGAAAGTGAAACTTTTAAAAATTCCATTAGACATATTCTATTCTTTGATTATGCTTTTAATTTTAAAATACTTTAAAAAAGCCCTCTGCTCAGAGTCCTTTCAAAGAGCTAATCTTTCTCATTGTTAGTTGAAGGGGAGAGAAAATAAAGGAAATTATATAATTTGGTAAATTTGTTTTTCCCTATTATTTTTGTATTGACATATCTAAAATTAAATATGTCACTAAAATTTCAATGTTTATACTGGAAGGAAAATAAGGAGAAGCATTTCAATTAGTAGCACTAGGATTTTTCATTTTCTTGATCATAAGGAATTGCATACCTGATCCTTCTCTAAGTGGTTTACCAGATTATTTTAATCTCATCCATCTACCCTCATAATCACCATTTTATTTCTATTTTGTTAAGTTGGAGTGAGTAGAGCTGTTTGCCCTGAAAGAGCCCTGGCCTACCTCTATTCTTAACCCAACTTTTATGGATAAAGAAAGTGAAATTCAGAGAAAATATAAATAAAATCCTGAGAGCTGACTATCATTTGTGCGCTCTGACACGCACATTGCTATTGCATTCCGAAGCTTGGTTTTGATCTTCCACACTGTGGTTCTTTGCTTAATGTTTTCTTGACTGTTTTCCTGTTGGTAAATTCATTTGTCCTTTGAAGTCAATACCAGCTGTGGATTAAGCCTTATTCCCAGTTTAAGTGATAAATTTGGATTTAACTCACTGGGAGAATTATAACTTTAGAACTGTAATTTACTGAGTCAACATTAAAGCAACCCCAGTGCAGGTTCTGTGCTCGTGATCCTTCCACTTTCGGAGACTGAATCTCAGGTGTGTGCATTGTTTCTCTAAAATGAATGAAAACAGGACTTGAATTCCAATCTTCCAGTAAGTCTCTCTTCTCTCTTTAGAAAAAAAAAGTTTAAAAAATTTTAAATACAGGCAACATACGTTAATATAGTAATTTCAGGCATACAACACAGTGATTAGACAGTTATGTAATTTATGAGATTACCATGCTGATAAACTTAGTACCCAGCTGACATGGGTCCTATAGTTATTACAATATTCTTGACTATATTCCCTATGTTGTACTTTACATCCCTGTGACAATTTTGTAATTGCCAACTTGTACCTCCTAATCCCTTCACCTTTTTTACACATCCCCATTAACCCTCTCCTACCTGGCAACCCTCAGTCTGTTCTTTGTATCTATGAGTCTCTTTCTGTTTTGTTTACTTGTTTATTTTGTTTTTTAGATTCCACATATAAGTGAAGCATATGGTATTTGTTTTTGTCTGACTTCTTTCACTTATATGACATTATATTATATTTATTTTATATTATATTTATTATATAGTATATTATGTTAAAAAAGACAAAGAAAGACAAATACTTCTCTTTTCCTAGACTCCTTTCTCTATCCTAAGAGATACTGGAGATCCAAGACTGAAAAGGCATAGTTCCAGGCCCTTGCATTTCCTTTCCCTATTAACTATTACAGGAATACTCCCACCATCCGTCTCTTTTAACACTTGTATGCCTATCTCACATTTAATGAATCCATGTCTTCCATTTATTGTTCTTAGAAGTAAGGACACATTTCTGTATGACAAGCCTAAAATCAATTCCCTGACCTTCAGTTTAGAAAATATTAATTTCCCTAAACTTGCCATATTGGTCTTTCCTTATTTGTCTAGTTTTTGCTAACTGAGAACCATTTATTATTTAACATTCTTTACAATAATGTTCTTACTATACTGTATAATAATGTACTATTATAATATAAAATTAAATGAAATTGCTGCACTGTTTTAGACTCAAGCTATCTCTATTAGTACCCACTCCACCATATATTTAACTATAATAATAATGAGCATATTTAAATATGAAAATATATAAGAATGTTTTCTTATATGTATATTTCTATATATATACATATATACATATTTCTATAGTAAGTTTATGTAGTGTTTAATAAATTAAATAAAATAAGGTTTTCTACTCCATTATTACTAATAATCTTCATAGGTAAACTCAAACATTGTTATGTTAATTGAAATTAATAATCAATAATTTATTTTCTTTTAAAGAGATTCCTTAGCATATTGTCATTGTCTCTGGCATTTTAGAAATTATCAATTGTATCAGTGAGGTTTAAGTGTATTAATCTATTTCTCAACTTTAGATGTTAAAAAGTAGGGTGATAAAAGTTATCAAATATATACAAGGCAATTTTTGAGAAAGTAAAATTTTATTACCATTTCATCTGCTGAGATAGCTGTCTAATATTACTCAAGAAGTCAGTTCTATAAATATTTAATGGGAAAATTTCTTAAACTGGCATAAAATTTGGGAAGAAATTATTCAAATAATGCTTTCAAGTATGTGAATGTATCACTGTGAGTTAAAGTTCAATCATAAATGTCCATTTATTGAAAAATAAAATAATATGACATTTCACATTTGTACATTTAGAATGTATAATCAAGGCACTTAAAACTAAACAATATGTTCAAATGTTTAAGAAAATAGTACTGCAGGTAATGTCTCTATGAAGTACTATGATGGCTAATTGAGAAAGGAATTAAATACAGATATATTTTTGAGAAAAGAATTTAAATACAGATAAATACAAATATATTTTATTTGATTATTTCTTTCCTTTCTTTTGTAGCTTGTTTATTTGATTTTTTTTGGTCTTTTTTATTTTTAGAGAACATAGAACAAAACATTCCTGGATTTATAAACCTATCCAGGATGGAAATATTCTAGGATATTTCTTCAAATTCAAGATAAAGTACTTTCAGTTCACTTAAAGATATGAAGAAAGTATGAGATTTTGATTGAAAAATATATGAAAGTCTTTCACCTGATGTTGGAAATAACAAATGCCAATAATACTGACTTTAAAAATGAATCAAAAATAAATTGTTAAAAGATGAAACTGTAATTATGCTTTATAAAAAAGTTTGGTTCACCTTTATTTCTTTATACAGGTGTAACCACTGATATAAAAGTGAAAAACATATTTATATGTTATTTAAATAAAAAGCATGAACTTATAGCTACAATGAAGATATATGAAAGGTCTAGTCATTCTGAACATTATATTATTTTCCAACAACACAGCTACCACTAATATCAAAAATGTCCAGAAAGTGACACAGAAGAATAAGCTACATAATATTTATGTAAGCTTATATTCTCAATATATACTTTCTGTGAAACTTGAAAAAGTAGTTAAAATGATGAAAGGTATAAACAAAATATATTTTGCTTCTTATACTTTATTATGTTGGAGCAGTAGTATACTTCATAAAGTTTAAATCCAATTTTCTTGAGAAAAAGAAAACATATTCACTTTAAACTATTTGCTGCATTTTTTTCTTGGTCAGATGAATTTCATAACTTGATTCTAACCAACAAAAACATACTATAGTATTCAAAATTTGTCTTATATAGAGCTCCAGCCTTGAATTAAAATAAAAAGGCAAAAAAAAAATACAAAGGTTAGGGAAGAAAGGAAGACAGACAGAAAAATGGAAAGAACACATTAGATTCGTCTTGGCATTAGAACAAATTTGCTGAAAAAATTGATTCAGCCCAGTGGTTTGGAACTAGGGAAATTTCCCAGTCCTAAATGAAGATTGGCATTATTAATGATTCAAGTGTTTTATGATTACATATTGTTAATCCATTATCTGATTAGAAATGTATTGACTACAACAGGAACTTACTTGTTGAATAGTAGTAAAACAGAAGTCATAATCCTGAGTCTTCAAACACATAAAAGTCTCTAAATCACAAATTATCACAGGATATAATCACATGAAATTTTCTAGTTTCAGGTCAAGTGGTTAAAAAATTTAGATACGCTCAGGATCATCATAGTCAGGGATACGTGATAAGCTCGATAATGGGCCCCGAAGATGTCTGTACTCTAAATCTTCGGAACCTGTGAATGCTACCTCACCTAGTAAAAGGGACTTTGCAGGTGGGATTAAATTAGGGATCTTGGAATGGACAGATTATTTTGGATTATCTGGATTGACTCTAAATAGAATCACAAGTATATTTTTCAGAGTGAGGTTGAGGGAGATTTGAGCGCAGAAGATAGAAGCAGGGTTTGGGGAGGTGGGAGAAACCATGAAGGCAGAAACTAGAACAGTATCCAGAAACTCAAAAGCTCAAGAAAACGATTTTTTTCTAAGAGCCTCTGAAAACAGTGCAGCCCTGACAACGCCTTGATTTTGACCCAGTAAAACTGATTTTGGACTTCTGACCTCAAATACTAGAAGATACTATGTGTTGTTTTAAGCTACCAAGTCTGTGGCTATTCATTACAGCAACCACTTTAAATTAATAGATTGCACACTCCTGAATTCATTTTTTCTGTATTTGTTAAGGACTATATGCTAATAATCCCAGCAGTCTTCCATCACTGTAGACATAAAGAAGTTATCTGCCAGCATGAAGCTTACATGTTTTGTGGAATATGTAGGCTGTAATTAAGTAATCCCATAAATAAATGAGAATGTCATGAATTGTGAAGCATTATGCAAAAAAGTTGGGCAGAATTATATAAGAAAGAATGACTTTTAAGACTATCGAGGACAGGCTACACACTAGAAGAAAATATTTTTTAATCATACATTCAGCAAATGACTTACCTAGAATACCTAAGGACTTAACCTCAGAACCTAAAGCAAAAATCCAATTTAAAACACATACAGAACACATGAATGACTCTTTATGAAAGAAGATGAACATGGCAAATAAGCACATAGGAGATATTCAATATTATCAGTGTTTAAGGAAATGCAAATTGCAGCCGCAAAGAGATACCACTAGACGCATGTCATAGTATCTAAAAAAAGAACATGTTCTGTTTTTGTTTTTTTTAAAGATATCCAATACTGGTAAGAATGTGGAGCAACTCAATTGTTCATACATTTATTGGTGGGAATGCAAAATGATACAGCTTTTCTTAAAAACTGCTTGGCAGTTCACTGTAAATATAAACACATGGTTACTATATGAACCAACTACTCTACATTTGGATATTTATGCTGGAGACATGAAAACTTTTGTTTTCACACATACAAAAAAATACTTGTAGACAAACGTTTAAAGTGGTTCTATTAAAAGCTTCAAAAACAAACAAACAAACAAACAAACCCATACCTATGTGAAATGTCCTTCAAAAGATAAACAATATCCAAACAGTGGTATATCCACACAATGGAATGCAACTCATAAATAAAAAAGGAATGTGTTGATACAAATAAAAACTGAATGATTCTCAAGGACATTATGCTGAGTGAAAGAAACCAGTCTCAAAATGTTACATACTATTTGATTCCATTTATATAAAATCTTGTGGAGATCAAATATAGTGATAAGAAGATATCAGTGAGTGCTCATGGTTTGGAGTGGATAAAGAGCAAGCCTATAAATTAGTAGCACAAGGGAATATTTGGGGGATTTTGGAACAGTTTGGTGTCCTGATTATCGTTGTGGGTACACATATCCAAACATTTATTAAAATCAATAGAATGTACACCAAAACAGTAAATTTCATTGTAAGTCATTTTTAGTTAAGTTAAAAAATAAAACCTAAAGAAAATGTTACTGTGTTGTTCCTTTTTCCATGCAAAAAATAATATCATTTTCCCATTCAAAAATAGTAAATAACAGTGGTAGGAACAAGGTAAAAAAATTAGTCAAGAGTGGTCAGGAAAAGGTTCTGAAGAGGTAGAATCTGAGCAGTTATTAATATGGCCAGAGGGGTCAATTATGTGATGATCTAGAAGAGGCAGATTCTAGACATGAGTGAGGACATACGCAGAGTTAAAACAGGGCAGGCTTTTTGTGTCTAACCGAGAGAAAAGGCAAACGTAGGTGGCACACAAGGGGGCTAGGAAGGAAGGTAGCACTAGAAGAAGGGCAGAGAGAGATTAGTTAAGAAAAGATTCACCAAACAGGTGGATCTTGAGCAGTTAGGACAATATAGTAATTGAATTAAAAAGACTTAAAAAAAGAACCAAAAACCAATTGGAAAGTTGAGCATACAATAAGATTCCAATTATATGACACTTTGGAGAAAAACAAAACTATGGAAACAGTAAAAATAAATAAATAAATAAAATCAGTGGTTGCCAGGGATTGAGGTACAGAGGAGGGCTGAACAGATGGAGTGCAGAATTTTTAGAAGAGTGAAAATACTCTTCATAATACCATAACACAAACGTGCCATTTATTATACATTTGCCCTAAGCGTTTGAATACACATCAAGAGTGAACTCTAATGTAAACCATGGACTTTGGGTGATTATGATGTGTCATGCAGGTTTATCAATTGTAACAAATGTATCACTTTGGTGGGGGATGTTAATAATGGCTATGAGAGGCTATGCCTGTGTTAGGGGAAGGGGTTTATTGGTAATCTAGGTGTTTTCCCTTAATATTGCTGTGAACATAAAACTGCCCCTCCAAAAATGAAGTCTCAAAAATAAATAAAATCCAAAACCAAACAAAATATTAAAAAATTTTTAATACACTTCCTATATAAAAATTCATTACTCTTGAGCTGTTTCACTTCCACTGCCAAGATAACTCACTAGGCAAGAACTCTACAGTGCCTTGATAGCTTTTTTTTCTACCCTTATTTCTTCCCTCCCTTCCTCTTTCTTCTCATTACTGTTTTTGTGTGTTATTTTTGTATTTTTAATTATATTTTAATTTTTTTCTTCCATGTTACCATAATGACAATACAAATACTGTGAAGGCAACAGTGAATATAAAACTTACTTGTAGTCCCAAGACCGAAGACAGTCTCCTCAGCACAGTAAACACTCGGTGGGTATTTGTCAGGGTTTTTTTTGTTTGCTTATAAAATTTTCATAAAATGTATGCTTTGTATAAAGAAATAAAATATAAGGTTTTCTTTAAATAAGTTTTTCCAGTATATTAGAATACACAGATGTTTTTACTATGTTCTATGTTTATTTCAATAAAGCTTTCTCCACTTCAACATGTCTAAGAAAGCTATCAAGATATTTAGAAGGAAGAAAATCAGTCCTATGGAAAAATGTAGAACAGTGATATTGTATATATATGTGTATACATATATACATATACATATACACACACATATATATGGATATAAAAGGTTAAGGGGATAATTGATGCCTGTTTTCAAGTATACTAAGCTTGATTATAAGAATCATGTTGACTATATATATATATTTTTTAATTTTTAAAGGTCATGACAAAGATAAAATCATGTTGTTGTAATACTATTAAGTAGATATAAGGAAGGGGAAAAAAAGTGTTTAACAATGCTGTTAATTAATTGCTAAAGCAAGTTATCATGGGGGTTGTAGAATTTTAATCCTGAAAATAAAATATATACATATATATTTCTAGATTATTTTTATCTTTAAGGAAAATCTAATATAAACTAACCCTTTAGTATAATTTCTCTATCATAAAAAAACTTGCTTTAAATTATAAATCCTTTGTGTAATTAATAAAGTTGCTTAGTTTGAAAAACTCTGTGTCTTAATTTTAAAAATTAAATACAGATTATGTCTACCAGGATAGTGTTAATTAATTGCAGTAGCTTTTCTATTTCTCTCCTGTATTTTTGACTTTTCCAATGAAACTTATTTTCTATAAGCAGAGAGAGAACATTTTATACGCCTTCACTATAGCCTCAGGGTTTAGCACACAACTAGGCATAGAGAAGACCATTGTGCTAGGCTGCATGTCTTAAAGCCAAACTCAAATACTCTAAATATTGACCAATAACAATTTATCAAAAACATTCAATCGTTGTGGTAGATGATGTTGGGTATATAAAAGAAGTATAAAACAATGTCCTCTATCAAAAAATAAAAGATATAGAATATAACCCTGACATAAAAACTCATTTGTAAAATTTACGTCATTAGATGTAAAAATATATTTTCAAGGATGGGGAGGTCAGCAGCAAGTAAGCAGCTGTTCCAAGCTTTATTTAATTATTTACCAAGTATCACGCATTTGCCTATGTAAGTTTCTTCTGGGTTGTGAGTTACCAACCTAGAAAGCTAGCCTCTGCAAAGAAGGTGATACCTGTGCAGCGATGAACATTACAGAGCAAAATATATATATTTATGTATGTGTGTATATTTATATTTTATATATATATATATATATACACACACACACACACACACATAGAGAGAACATGACCATAGCAAGATTTCAGGATGTTCTGGTAAATGCTAGAGGTCACAAGGAAATGTGATTGGCTGCATATAATGTCAGACAATATAGTGAAAAATGCAATAAGATATGTCTTAAACAAGGATAATTCTCATTACATTGTTAAAGGTTGAATGAGTCCAACATTTAGATGCTTGAAACCTGGTTCACAGGGATAAGGAGTTGTGTTTTAAGCTGTGATATATTAATAGCATTGGTTAAAAAACATTATACTTTTTTTTAGAAAAACATGAGAAATGTGGTTCATGATTTTATGATAACCCTAAAGAGATTTAGCATATGCCAGATAACAGTTTAAAAGACTTGAGGCAATTTCTATTTTTCACCAACTGAGTACTTTTATTAGAGATGGTTATCAATAGTTCAGAACTGTTACACTCCAAGTTCTTGTTTATGGATTCATATTTTCCCTATTGTAAACTC
This sequence comes from Mormoops blainvillei, assembly GCA_004026545.1. Taxonomy (NCBI): domain Eukaryota; kingdom Metazoa; phylum Chordata; class Mammalia; order Chiroptera; family Mormoopidae; genus Mormoops; species Mormoops blainvillei. The sequence goes on from PVJD01006227.1 coordinate 41,497, forward strand.
ACATAAGTTATCACATGACTGTTAACGACATAGAGAATTTCTCTTTCTGAATATCTACTTTCGTCTCTTTCTGGAAACTTTTCTGTATAACTTATGGGAACATCCTTAAGGAAGTCTGACATTGCCCTCTTCCATCTCTAATAACCATAATATTTACCCTTCTACCCTAAGCATGTGCTGTGCAAATAAAATTTATGGATAAATGAAAAAATTTCCTCCTGCCTAAAAATCACAGCCTATTCTTCTATAAACCTAGCACATTGACTTCATCCATTAAAATCTAATGTTTCCTTTTAAAATGAAACTATTTCCTGGATGAGTCATACTCAGAGGCATCATTAATTTCTATCTGAGTTATCAGTTAAGACCTTGGCAGGTATTAATTAGTAACCCAAAGAAACACAGATCCAAAATAAGTGCTGGGTTTGTGAAAAGGTTCCTAGAGAGGAGGAGGGCATTCTCAAAAAAAGAAGAGTTATTTATGAAAGGGTGATAATTATTATATATTGTATGCTTTATAAATTTGATGAGGCATACTATATAGATTCTAAGCCAGATATGGTTTTCAGGTTTATACAAGAACTTTTTTTACTTTATTCTCTTATGTGGGCGGTTCTTAATCTAATTGTCACCATTCTTATAAAATTCTACTTTTAATTATTCTGTACAGAGACAGGTTTCAACATTTTTCATGGCACACATAAACTAATTATTAAAATGTTATATTCTTTCCTATTTGACAAAAATAAGTACAATTTTTATTCATTCACACTGGATGCCTACTATTGTGTTGGCTGTTGTCATCTTTCTATTTAACAATCGAAGGGAAAAGAGGTCAGTGCCCATGACCACATAGTCAGTTATTGCATGTTTTAAAAATTCTTGCAGCACACCGGTTGAAAACAGCTGAGGTACAGTGATAGGTTTTCTATTTCTGTCAGGGGCCAAAGTGTGGTAGAAGAAGGACAATTGGACTCATTAGCCTGTAGCAGGATAAGTTGATTACAAATTGGGTTAAATCTGGCTGCAGGCTCATCTAAGCAGCGGGATACAAACACCTGCTGAGAAAAAGGTGTAGGTAAATACTAAACATTCAAGACCTGGTAACTGTGAAACATTATTTAACCTTCAGATTCCTAGGGGTATAAATGAGCCAGGAAGGGGAAGACACAAAATGCAAACCTGAGGAGATGAAGAACTGTTTCCAGATAAGACAGACCAGGACCAGGCTGTCATTCCAAGAAGTTTCAAATAATCAGAGATCTCAAGGACCTGTCCATAGCAATAAATGTTGACTTAATGGGGAGGGGAAGGGCAGTTGATTTAAACACATGAGGTTAACACAACAGAAAGAATATACAATAAAAGAAAGCAGACAGAAAGCCTCTTTTTCTTTTTCTTTGTTTTTCTAATCAGCCTCATGACCTAAGGCAAGTTATTTAGTATTCGCACATACCTCAGTGGACATTCCGTACTTATATGACCAAGGGTAACTAGGGCACGAGGGATGCAGAAATGAATAAGGCATGGACGTAATAATGTGGCACATGCCTGAAGGAAACTGACTAGACTAGAGGACATTGTGAAATCCCTTTGCGTAATTTTGTTAGAGATGCAATAAAAAATTATTTGTTACTGATTCCTATATCTTTGTTTTGTGTGTGCTGAAATGCCACCTCAAAACACTGGAAAAATTTTATTTGTTAGCAGAGAATTTAAGAAAATGTATGTTTATGTGTGTGGCCATGGGAATTTGTTCTATACTTATTTTAAAAAAATAGTGTATTCAATTTCATGAGTAGGCAACATATCCAAGTCATTTCCTAACAAAAACTAAGGTACATATAGGGACTGAGACCCGTGTTCTAATTTTTATTTTGAGGTTTACTTGATTTAATATTTTCTCAAAGTCAGAATATGCCTTTTGGAAGGCAAAATTTGCAATGAGACTTTCCCTCCCTATGTTATATTACAATAATTCAATTTTTAATTTTATTAATGAACAAAATCCATGCTTACATTATAAAATGAAGACATGGTCAAATGTCTATAATATTTTTTATATTAAGTCTCTTTTTTGGATTGTATGCTCTATGAGTCAATAATCATGCCTCTTAGTTTCCTAGACTCTGGTACTATGCCTTACATATACTAAGGACTTGGTAAATGTTGAGAGAGAGAGAGAGAGAGAGAAAGAGAGAGAGAGAGAGGCATTAATTTTACTTGGGATCTTCTCTTAAGCTAATTTCTTCTTGACATGTCTTATTTTCTATTTATCATTAAACGAATTGCTCTTGATTCTACAATATTTAGATTAAATATCATTTCCTGAGGTACCTTCTCTATCACCTCAAAATGGCTTAGATTTCTTCCTCATTATGTAGTCTAATCATTGTTCTCTACACATTTAGTTTTTAGAGCTTACCAAAATTGACAGTGAATTATTACACTATTTATTTCCATAGGAAGGCAATGGCAAAAAAAAAAATATTCAATCCAAAGTATTAGAGCTAGCCTTTCGTATTTTAGGAGTCTAGGCTCCCTTGGACAAGGGGAGATTTGATCATTATTTTAAATGTGTCACAATGCCTGGCCTTCAACATATCTCCATGCTGATCTTGGTCCTTGAGTCTGTGCCCTTCCTTCTCTCTCACTGGAATAGAGCACAGAACTTCTATTAGAAAACCGGGGAGTGGCCGGATGCCTCAAACATTTTATGTATTGTCTCTTTATCTGGATGGTATGTTCTGAGTGCAAGAGTTACGCATGTTATCACATTGCCAGACTCTGATACTCTGTCTCACATATACTAAGAATTCAACAAATGCTATAAAACTGAAATAAAACTTATTATTTCAATATCACTTCTGTCTAAGCTTTTTATCCCACTTCTATCTTTAGATTAACCTCAGTCCTTACAGTATAGATAGATAGATAGACAGATGTGTGTTATATATGTGTGTTTATATATATAATATCTATATATAGATAGATATATGTGTGTCTACTTTTCACACACACACGCACACGCACACACACCCATTCTTACCATGGATGCATTTGCTTCAATGTGTAACATGCCTGTGAAAAGTAGAAGTCAGAAAGTTTGTGCACCCAACAATATTTAAAACTCTAGAGTTCTAATACATTTTGAAGCTACTACCAGTTTTTAACTCAACAACTCCTAATTAGTTTTTGTGAAAGATAAAAAGGAGAAATTGAAGGGTAATTGAATTTATCCAATTTCACAATTCACAGTCTCCAGGGAGAGAGGGAGCTGGAGCAAATACAAGAGAGAAAATCAGAATCAAAACATTACTTTAAGGGAAAGAAGCATGACACCACAGACTTTTTTCATTCAAAACATTTTATGGCATAAATCTGTTTCCACACAATATGTTCAATAGTTCTCATTCCAAACTAAAGCGCACTAACTTTTAATCATACATAAAATGTCAGCTCTTAGCCAAAAAACAGAGAAATTCTTTACAAAACTTACCCTGATAAATTAAAGCCCAATGTTAGCTCTGCCAAATCCGCTAGCAGAATTCTTTAATGAATTTCAATGTAATTCAAGGAAAGAAATCTCAGCTCAAAAATTGCCAGAAGAAGCCTTTCAGTTTGAGTTTTTCTCTCTCTCTGACTTCAAAAAACAGAATTGGAAGAGAGAGAGCCTATAGCTTTGCAAAGCGAAGGCATTGCTTTGCAAAGCGAAGCTTATACTAATACTCAAATGCATGTGATACAAGAAGGTAAAATAGCTTTTAAAATGTGTTGTAAAATAATTTTTTCTCTCTTATCAAGTTTTCTATTTTTTTTTTCCCACTCGAGAACATTTTTTCATTGCTTTTGGAGAATGAGAGGAAGGGAGAGAAAGAAACATAGACGTGAGGGAAAGTAACATCGACTGGTGCTTGGATCAGGAATTGTAGGACCCAGACTGGGAATCAGACCCAGACTGGGAATCAAACCCACAGCCTAGACATATGCCCAGACAGGAAATTGAGCCTGCAACCTTTTGATTATAGGACAATGTTGTAACCAACTGAGCCACACTGGCCAGGACATGTCTTCTATTTTAAATAAAAAACCTTACTAAAATTAAATGTTATTTACGCAACGAACTTAAAATTGTAGAATTTCTGAAGAGAGACAGTACAGTACTGTTTTTACTAAGAAGCTTATATTTAGCAAGAAATTACTACTGATTATTTTTATGAAGCTATTTACACAAATGGGTTTGAAGAAATTAAAGCTGATAAGAAACTGTATTCGAATCATTGAATAATGTTCAGAAAAAATAACCTTTACAAGCAGACCATTGCCTTATAAGGTAAATAGAACAGTTTGAAAATTGGTAATTTTATTTAGCTATGTTAATTTGTGTGAAGTGAAAATACCACCACAAGCATTATAAAATAATGGTGGGTTTAACACCAATGCATTAGTGAACACTAGTGTTCTCTTTGCCCAGTTTGCTTTTTTCTTTCTTGTCTTCTTTAAAATTGCAGTTTTTCATTACAGTTCAAGTGTCACTTTCTCTGTGAAGCCTTTCATTCAGAACAACCTCACCTAAGATTTACGGCCAGGCGACACATCCCCTTATGCTTAATCGGCTGCCTTCTGTGTGAGCACCCAATGACAATGTGCGGCTGTAGCTCTTACACTGTGTTTGCATGAGCTCTTTTCTTCTATAGCTCCACATACCATCAAAGTCATGGAATTTGTTTTTTATATATATGTATGTATCAGCATCTAACCTAGTGTCTATTCCAAAATAGGCTCTTTAGAAATGTTGAGTACTTTATTTTTTAGTTCAGTTGTTGCCAGTTGTAAGTTTGTTGTCATTTTACTGTTCATAGATTTGATCTTTTTCTTAGACAAGTCCCATTAACATTTCATATAATAAGGGCTTGGTGATGATGAACTCCTTTAACTTTGCCTTATATGGGAAGCACTTTATCTGCCCTTCCAAACAAAAACAAAAACAAACTAAGCAAACAACTAGAAGAGGAACAGGATCGTAGAAATGGAGATCACAGGGAAGGTTATCGGTGAGGAGGGGGAGGGGAGAGAATGGAGGAAAAGGTACAGGAAATAAGACGCATAAATGATAGGTACAAGATAGTGAGGGGGAGGTTAAGAATAGTATAGGAAGTGGAGAAGCCAAAGAACTTACATGCACCACCATGGACATGAACTAAGGGGGAGGATGTTGGAAGGAGGAGGGGAGCAGGGCAAAGGGCGGCAAAGGGGGGAAAATGGGACAACTATAATAGCATAATCAATAAAAGATACTTAAAAAGAAAGAAATGTTGAGTACTTTAGTCTATTATGTAAAACCTAGGTTAGAGATCAAACAGCTCATGCATTAGAGCTAAGAAAATCTACATTAGTATCCCATAGACTATAACTTTTGCAGTACTTCATTATGTCAGCTCCATTCTGAGTACATGGGATTGATTATGTCACTGACACCAGGGTGTTTTTTTTTATTTAATACTCATAGGATGATTCAAAACAGGGGCAGCAAAGTCATGCACTAAAAGGGACAAGAAAATTAGTATAATTGAAAGAAAATGGGATAACCGAATGAAACAATTATGTTATGCAACAGGCCCTGGTGGAGACTATGGACAAATAACATTTATTTTTGCCATTTGAAAGGAGGCAGCTACTATTCACTTCTAGACACTTGTACACAAAGAGTGCACTTTTCAATATGCTGATTTTTCATGAAAAACTCAATCTTATTTTAACTTGTTTGAATTTTATTTATACCATATTTATGACAATTCTTCCTTCACTTATCTTATACAACTTCTTAAATTTAGACCATAACCTTAATTGTTCATGTGAAGATATGAAAGACATAAATATCTTTATTAACCAATGTCATACTTCAGTTGAACATTCTCTGACTTTCATACTGCCTATGAGAGAAATCCAATATGTCTTATCCTGGGGTTCTCAGGTCTAACAGCAGTCACCTAATTCACATTTATACATTTTGTCAAACTTTACAATTTGGAGCAATCAATCATGGCATTGTATTGTCTTCATGTTTAAATTTGTAGAGCACTCTCTTAAATGCAATCTGCAAAGGGACTTACAGTATTTGAGTTTCTTAATTAAGAGTCTGCATTCTTGATTAGGCAAGGGTCTGATTTAACACATTCACTATCTTATTCACAATTTGTCTTTACTATATCAAACACATCCATACTATAAAATAGCAAACATATATTTTATACATTTACAGATTAGCCAAGATTCTGAGAACATTTTTTGTTTTATAATTTAGGAATTATTCCAAGTTAATAATTTGTATTGCACAATTTAGAAAGGACCTTAGGAAGTAGAAAGCCTTACTTTTTCTTATTTTTCTTATTGAAGGTAATAAGAATCAGAATTTTGTACATTTAAAGTAAGATGTTTTATCCATAATTAGTATTTTTCCCTTGGTCTCATGATCATTGCAATATAAATGTTATACAATTCCCTCTACATCATCTAACTGATAGTTTTTAGCCCAATGCTTTGATATTTCACATCACTTAACTTTACAAGATTCTTGTCTTGAAGTCTTATGAAGAATAACTTCTATTAATTTTATACAAAGTCCAACAATGTTTTATTCTTAAATTATCTGTTTATAATAATGAATAACTTTCTTCCTGTCCTTTAAACATGCCTTATATGTACTCATATTCTCATGCTTCTTATTCCTAACCCTAACCTCAAATTAACTATACACTATGAAAAATGGGAACTTTTTAACATTTTAAAAACCTCCTCCAGGTCATAGTAATAATTTTTTTTTAATGTGACGCATTAAATTGTATTCCATTGCTTAGAATTCTTAAACCATTTTTATTTCCAAACTTGCTGTAACAAAGCAGCACAAGAACAAAAAGATTTTTTTTCTCTTTGTGCTATTATTAGCATAGTGCTTGAATACTATGACTGGGCAATAATCTTATACAATGAGGTACGAATAAAATTGAGGCTAGTATTGTAACTTAGAAAACAAAATTTGACTAAGGCTTCCTGTAAATTAAAATAAAAATGGAGAACAGGAAATTATGATGCTCTCATCATCTAATAAAAAGGAGGTAAATAACATTTATAAGAAGAGGGAAAAGAAGCTTTTCCTGGGCCTAAGTGTAAAGAGAAATTCACTATGTAAATGTTTCTTTGAACAACTTAATGGACATGTCTTTAATAACAGTGTCACAAGACATTAGACTGATTTGTCATCTAATTGTTTCTTATATCTATCTACAGTAAAAATAATACACATAATGCAGAATCAAGTTTCTATGAAGGAATCTCTGGAATTAAATAATATTACAGCATAAGTTTGAAGAGTTCCTGTTGTGAGAAAGAACCATTGAATATTTTCATGTTCCTGAAAGGGTAAAACTATATAGATATAATAAGAGATAGAAATGATAGAAATGTAGGTTGGAGGTAGACAATGAAGAAGTAAAGGTATTTTGATTTAACCATGGTGGGAAAAATGAATGATTTGTAACATGGGAGAAACATGAATAGACCTGAAGTTTAGAATGACAATTCAAACTGTTTGTACTACCACCCTAATTTCTGTGTATCTATCCTATTGAAATAACCACACGGATATATTTCCAGAGGCTGCTATAGAACAATGCTTGATTGAAAAGTAGAATAATTTGTGACAAACAATTAGGAATTGGTTACATAATATACTATAAATCTCTATTAAGCAAAGTTGTAGCCCTGGCCAGTGTGGCTAAGTGGGTTGGAGTGTTGTCCCATAGATGTGATGGGTTTGATTCCCAGTCAGGGCATGTACAAGAAGGCAGCCAACTAATGTTTCTCTCAACTCTCTCTCTTTCTCCCTCTCTCTCTCTCTCTCCCCTCCATCATCTCCCTCAAAAAGCAGTTAAAAATGTAGTAGATTTATGTTTATAGATAGAGATAGATTTATAAAATATGCTAATAAAAGAAAGAGGTTCAGCCTCAGGTTTTTGCCCCCAGCACATGCATGTGTGTGTGTGTGCACGCATGTGTGTATTGCATATATATTTTCTTTTTTTTTTTTCAAGAAGCAAGGTCTTTACCACCTTGACAAAGTCTTTAATCCATTTTGAATTTATTCTTGTGTATGGCCTAAGAAGGTGATCTAGTTTCATTTTTCTGCATGTATCTGTTCAATTCTCCCAACATATTTATTGAATAAACTATCTTTAGCCCATTGTTTGTGCTCGCTTCCTCTGTTGAATATTGATTGACTATAAAGGTGTGGGTTTCTTTCTGGGCTCTCTATTCTTTTCAATCAATCTGTTTGTCTGTTTTTATGCCAGTTCCAGGATGTTGTGATTACTATGGACTTATAGTATAGTGTGATATTAGATAGTGTGATTCCTCTAACTCTGTTCTTTCTCAAGATTGCTGTTGCTATACAGCGCCTTTTGTGGCTCAATATACATTGTTGAAATACTCGTTCTAGTTCTGTGAAATATATTATTGGAATCTTGATAGGAATTGCCTTGAATCTATACATTGCTTTGGGTAGTATGGACATTTTAATGATGTTAATTCTTCCTTTGCATGAACAAGGTATGCACCTTCACTTATTTGTATCTTCTTCAATGTCTTTTTTCAGTGTCTTATAACTTTCTGAGTACAGGTCTCTTTAACATCCTTGCTTAGGTTTATTCCTAGTTATTTTTTTCCTTGTGAAGCAATTGTGAATGGGGTGGTTTTCTTAATTTTCCTGATAGCTTACTACTGGCATATAAAAATGTAACTTATTTCTGAATATTAATTTTGTAACCTGCTATTTTGTTGAATTCATTTATCAGTTCTATTAGTTTCTTGGTGGAATCACTGGGGTTCTCTATGTGCAGTGTCATGTCACCTGCAAATAAAGACAGTTTTACTCTTTCCTTTCCAATTTGGATTCCTTTTATTTCTTCTTGTCTGATTGCTATGGCTAGGATTTCAGTACTATGTTGAATAAGATAAGTGAAAATGGACATCCCTGCCTTGTTCCTGATCTTAAGGGGAACACTTGTAGTTTTTTTCCTATTGAGTATGATGCTGGCATTGGGTTTGTTATATATGCCCTTTATTATGTTTTGGTATGTTCCCTCTACTCCCATTTTGCTGAGAGTTTTCTACCATAAATGGGTGCTGAATTTTATCAAAAGCTTTTTCTGCACCTGTTGATGTGATCATGTGGTTTTTATCCTTCATTTTGTTTATGTGGCGAATCACATTTATTGATTTGTGAATGTTGTACCAACTTTGCATTCCCAGAATAAATCTCACTTGATCATAGCATATGACTGTTTTGATGCATTTCGGTATCCAGTTTGCTAATATTTTGTCAAGGATTTTAGCACCTATGTTTATCAGTGATATTGGCCTATAAGTTTCTTTCTTTGTAGTGTCTTTATCTTGTTTTGGAATTAGGATAATGCTGGCCTTGTAAGATGAGTTTGGGAACCTTTCATCCTCCTGAATTTTATGAAATAGTTTGAGAAGGAGAAGTGTTAGTTGTTCTCTGTATGCTTGGTTGGTAACATTCACCTTTGAAGCCATCTGGTCTGGGGCTTTGTTTATTGGTTTTATTAGAAGATTTTAAATGGAAAATTCAAGTTCATTACTAGATCTAGGATTATTCTGGTTATGTCTTTAACCTTGAGCCAGTTGCGGTTATTTGCAGGCTTTTATTTTTTTAAGAATTAGTGTACCTTAGTAGACTTTTAATATCTATAGTCTATAGTAATATTATATCTTTTATTTCTCATATTTTCAATTTGCTTATTTTCTTTTTCCATTTTGCTGGAGGTTCATTCACCCTATTGATTTGTTTTTCAAAGAATCAGCTTTAAATTTCTTTGATTTCTTTCTATTGTTTCTGTTTTCAATTTTGTGTGTGTGTGTGTTCTCATCCTCATTATTTCCTCCATTCTACATACTTGGGTTTTTTTTAGTCTTTCTTACCAGTTTTCTAGGGGGGTAGCTTAGATTATTTATTTGAGACCTTACCTCTTTTTTAATATAAGCAGTTAATGATATGTATTTTCCTTTAAGCATTGCTTTAACTGCATCTCATAAATTTTAATATGTTATAAATCTATTTTTATTCGGCTCAAGATATTTTCCATTTATCCATAGTAGCATATGAATTTTGGTAATATGTTGTTTTATTTTAAAATTGTTGAAGATTTTGATATTATCTTACTGTAAATTTCATTATAGTCAGATAATAATTTTGTATTATTTTAATTTGAAATTAATTTTTAGTTTGGATTATGATGCAGAAGATGGTCTATTTTGTTAAATATGCAATTGAAAACAAAATACACTTTGTTATTGTTTAACATTATGTTTTGTATTGGGTTGTTTATATTTTTTGTATTCTGTTTTTATTTTATGAGATGATGGTCTTCTGTAAGTCCTATGGAAGACAAATGATATTTTTGGTTTAGCAAATGACTGGCCTCCTGGCATTTAGGTCTTAAGTTTCTCTTAGAAGTTTCAGAGTTTTAATTTCAATATTCATCCCATTTTTAAAGTCTTTGCAGTGCTATTGTGATCTGCCTTGCATTTGCTTACCCAATGGTCAGTTTGTAATTAAGGTGATGGTCTATTACTAGTTCAATATTCACTGTATGTTGCATGCAGTATAATATCAGACCCATTCATGCACACTTCAGGGCTGAGCCCAAGGGTCTATTAAAAAAAATTTCATACATCACCATCAGGAGCTTCTCCCTCTCCATTATATCCTTAATATTTTCTAGTTCCCTGGAACTCTTTTTTTTTTCCTTCCAGAGAGAAATAAGGAACTTTATTTACCCTTCTCTTCCCTGTACTTCTGTATTTGTACCTGCATTCGGAACTAAGATTGAAAAAGTTAGAAAGGGAGAGAAAAACCAATAAACCAATAGAAGTTGGCTCCACAATTTAGGGACCATCACTTATTCAGAAAGGAAGATACCCCTTCCTCGGAGTTGAAGTGACACGCCTTTCTTCTACTGCACCTTTCCCATATCTATAAACATCATGAAAGTAATTATACTTGAGTTCTCTCTGCCTCTGATGATGGCTGCTACTGGAAGAAAAAAGGGATTAACTCAGTGACTGTTTAGTAATATTTTGAATTCTGTTTTACCCCAATCAATCTGATACTATTTACTTTTCAAAGTCCTTAAATGCTTCCTCTTGTGTTCTGTCTATATTTTAACCTGGACTCAGTGGAAGGAAAAGAGGGCAGAGTGTGCTTATACTAACTTCTCAACACTTATAGAGTTAAACATTCACCTGTGACCCAGCAATCTCACTCTAAAGTATTCACCCAAGAACAGTTTTTAAAAAGTTAGTTCACACAAATATGTATTTGTCTTACTCATCTTGAGCTGCCATAAGGAAATGCCATAGGCTAGGTGGCTTAAAATACAGGAATTTATTTTTTCTCAGTTCTGGAGGATAGGAATCCCCAGAGGTTCTAGCAACTTTAGTTTCTGGTTAGGGCTCTCTTTCTAGCTTATAGACAGTTGCCTTTTTTCTGTATCTGCACACGGTGGGATGGTTAGGGGGCGGGGAGAGAGAATTGTATCAATCCAAACTCCTATTTGGTTAAGGCCCTACCCTCTAAAAACCATAGCTCTACATATTGTCACATGGGGGGTTAGGTTTTCAATGTATATATTTTAGGGGGAGAAAATTAAGCCCAGGCACACACATACAAATCATAAATCATGCACACAGGCAATCCCTCTTAAGAGCGATTAATATTGACTGATTGTGTTTTCAGTCTTTTCATATTTAATATTTTCATGTTTAACATTTTCAGCAATTACTTGCTTGACAGTTCTTTTATGATAATTTTCCCAAAACATTAGGCTTTTGGGGAGGAGTTTGTTTTTCATATCCCCTCAATACATTTCTTTTTAAAAGATCACAAAAGTTTTCATAAATATCTGAGGTATGTCCAAATTGCAATTGTTGGTTCTTCCTAGACAGGAGATAGAAATTTAGAAATGTTAAAGGAACATAACTCCAGCTTTTTAGTTGCAGCTCTGACTAGTCAAGTTCAACAAGTAAGCACCTAAGAAGTCATTGCTCCTGGTCTTACAACAGAGTGAAAAGAAATGGCTTTTCTGGGTCCATGAAGAAACTGAAATTACAGGACAAACAGCTACTCTAAAATCTGTAGAGACAGGCACATCAAGAGAGACCCAGGAACTGGGATCTGGTTACTCGGAGCACAAGCCACTGGAGCCATTAACTGATAGGAGCACAAAAATGGTAATTTTAATGAAATATTGAATGTAGAATAGCATTGGAATACCTTTGAGAGCTCCACCTGTTTCCTATGCTAAAAATCTGAGAAAGATCACTTCCTGGTTCTTGCAAGGGGAAGAGTAATCTTAATGAAATTCACTTAGAGCCTTCTCTGTGAAAAAAAGCCTATTTTCTAGGGCCCAAATTATTGCCAGAGCTTACCTCTTCTGGGAAAGGGAATTCCTCTGTGTTCAGCCCATCGGCCTTCCTGTCTTACCTGAGGGGGAAATATATCTTATCAACAGTGTTCAGGGATTCAAGGAAATAGATTGGAAGCCCTAACACCAGGGATGAGAGCTGGGGAAATAATACTGTACCATGGGAGAAACACTTGTGAATGTTAGAGACCCAAGACACAACCCACATCTTATCACCACACCAATAGGGCTCTAGTATAAAAAAACATGCATGACAAAGACATTCTTGGAGGAGGAATACATGGAAAGGTCACAGTTAAGAGGGGACACACATAAGGAGAAATTAGAAACTTCTTGTACTTATAGCTACCTAATAAATTTTTCATATGTTTCTGATGAATGGAATGAAAATATAAAATTTTCCTTGAAAGTAATGATATCCTTATATAGTTCTTACTCCATTCAGATTTACAGTCAAAAACAATTTTGATCTTGTTTCTAAGACTAATTTGTTTATATCATTAATTCCCTAATCTTTAAATTTATGGTTTTTCAGTTGGTATTTCAGGCAGGATGATTTTTAGTAGTTCTTTCATGAAAACTGTGGAAACTTAGCAGACTGGACCACCCAATACTTAATTCCAATCAGACTCACAAGTCATTGTGACAGCCAATACTAGCCCTTCTATTTTTCAAATGCTCTTTAGAAGGAAGCTTCCCTTGGGTTGAGAGATACTAATAAGTTATCTGAGTATTATACCTAATTCTAAGATTAAGAGATTATAGTAGTCTAAATGATTTTTGCACTTTTTACAGAATCAAATCCTATAATTTTATTGCTAATAAGTTTTGTAGTTAACACTAATTTTCTGAAAAAATAATATTCAGTTATATTTCTAACATTTTATGAAAACATTTTTACTTATGTCACTTAAAATTTGTTTAACCTGAATAATGAATTATTTGGAATAATCAGTAGAGTTTTGTTTTGTTTTGTTTTTCTTTCCTCTGACTAGAACAGATTAGGCTATTTGGAAGATAGAGAAATTACAATGTAGATTAATAATATCCCAGTAAGGGTAGTGGAAAAGACTGAGGTTACTAAGGTTAATTTGTACTAATTTGCACTTAATAAACCATCAAAGAACAAATTATATTATTAGAATAATATAATCATAACATAATTGCTTTATCTCTACTAATAATCACTCAAAACTCTCTAAATTTAACACTTAGTCATGAGTTTCTTATTTTAACCACAGATCTTTAATGATTGTGTTTCTTTTAAATATCTTTGGTCAACTAAAAAATTTGTATTACTCTTATAGGTACATTATTAAAGTTTAGTGTTTATTTTTATTCCACAAATGTATATCGAGGACCTTTACATAACAAGGATTCTGCTATTGCTGAGAGAACCTTGTGAACCAAACACACAGGATCTGACTTTCACTGAGCATACCGTCCAGTGATAAAGACAATTAAATACAGTTTTTACGTGTGAATAGTGTTATGTTGTCAAGTATTCAGTGTAGTATGAGAGGACAAAGGAAGAACACACACACACACACACACACACACACACACACACACAAGTAAGTTGAAAACCAGGAAGGTGAAATATAAAATAGACTGAAAGCTGTTTCCTATAGCGGCAGCGTGACGTTCAAGGGGCATGATAGTGAAAGTTGAGGCTGGAGAGGAAAACAGATTGCAAAGCATGAAGTATCCCTCAGTCTCTGGAGAGAATTTTGTTCATCACACATTGAGAAAAGTAGGAAAACATTGATTAATTAATTAATTAAAAACATTAATTAGAGGAGGAACATGACCCTTTGGATTTAGATTTCTAAGATTTTAGAAAGACTCCCAGTTATAGTGAAGAAAACAGATTATAAGGAAAAAAAAAGTCAGTGACATTCTTCTTGCCTCATTAGATTATTTTATGCACTGTTACAATTTCACAGTTTTATTTAATATAATAATAGGCTACATACTACTAAAATCATAAAACTTTTTACAATAGAGTATTTCGAATGTGCTATTTCCCTGATATGCGTTTCTACCCCCCTTTACACTTTCCTTTCATAAAAGTAAATGTCTTCATTGTGTTTTATGGTATATTTATTGGGCTGAGAATATCTTAGGAGGAAAGCTTAATCATTTAACCTTGGATATCCTAGTTTTCTGTGACAGGGTTAAATCACTGCTATCATATATCATTGTGGAATGCTAGTCAGGCTGATAGTGGTCATAAATCCTTGACCATGATAACTGGAGCCTGGAAGAAAGCTGACTCAATATGGATGCATTGAGCTTTTTCTACCATGGATTTAAACTCTGAATCTAATGACTGTGGTAGATACTTGAGTGATATGAGTGGTAGAGGTATAGATGGTGTTCTTAAAAGGTCTTCAGCGGGGAGGCAGAAAAGCCAGAATTATCTTCTGGCAGGTAGAGCCCTTGTAATACAAGCTTCCCCGACTAGGTGAGTGTTCTAGGAACCCATCTGTATTAGTGTACCAGTTAGTGTTGTAAAAGGCTGTGTTTGGCCTCAATGAATTTTTTTTTTTGGGGGGGGGGCAGATGAGCAAAAAGGAAAAAGGACTCATGGACATGGACGACAGTGTGGTGTTTGCTGGGAGGAGGGAGGCATGTGGGGACAAAATAGTAATGGAAAAAATGCAGTGAAGATTGAATCTAAAATGAATTTTTATTTAACACAATGCATTTATCTATTTCCTGATGGGTGATAGAGGAGCACACCTGCCCAAACTGTGCTGAGTGTTCAGCAGTTTTTGACCAAAAATGGCATGGCCCCCCATGCCCCACCTTCCCTATTCACCCTGAGTGACTTTTTGTTTGTTTCCCCAGATGAAAAAACGTCCTCAAACAGAAACATTTTGCCAATATGTAAGAGGTGAAACAAAAATGGGAGAAGCACTAAAGGCATCAAAATCAAGGAGTTCAAAAAGTGTTTTCAGCAGTGAAAAAAATGTCTCTATAAGTGTATTGCATCAAAAGGAGAGTATTTTGAAGGTGACAAACTTAAACATGTAGGAATAAATACACAATTTTTTATAAATAAATTCTGAGCTTTCTGGGTCTCCCTTCATAAATCTGCCATCATGAAATTGGCAAATGTGTTGAGTCTTCAAAAAAAAAAATCACCAAAGCTGAACGCAGCCTCTCACAGCAATACCAGCTGGTACACTGATACAGATGAGATCCTAGAACACTCACCTAGCCAGTACTACAGGAGGCCCCACCATCTAGAAGATAATTCTGTCTTTTGGGGGAGACCCTCTCATAAATATCCATGTTTGTGTCCAGTCAACTTTTTCAACATATACTTCCTATGTTTTAATACACGTTAGATGATTCCATCTACATGAAAAAGAAAACCCTAATTTACTGAATTTGAAAATTCAGGAAAAATTATTGTGCCATAACATTAGAAACCTCAAAATAAGACAGTGGTTAATTTCAGTCTATAGGGATTGCATATGTAGATTCAGTTGCTTATTGTAGGAAATTTATAATGCAGTTGGGGAGACAGAACTAACACAAGGAGAAGACAATTCATTGTTAAGGGTAAGATGTGATGTTATAGAAAAAATGTACTGTGCAGACTTTTAACAGTTTAAAGGTGATTTTGGAGATGAAAGTTACTGCCAGTAACTTCATTTGGGCACCAGTGTTTCAACTGAAGCAGTATTATTATTTTTTCTTTTTTATATAGTAAGTGTCCACCCAGGATTCAATTTAAAGAAAAAAGAGACTGTCACAAAAATTTTGCATGCAAAATAATTATAAAATTATAGAAGAAATGGTATTTAAAGTAAGGCCTGAACAGTTTGGTGATATAAATGGTATATTTAATTTATTTTTCCTTATGATACCAGCACAATCTAAGGCTGTGTGTGTATACACACACACACACACACACACACACACACACACACGCACACACACATATTTTGACATGATCATCGAAAATTTTTTAAAAGTCATTTTTATATTGATGATAATAATGTATTTATCATAACTAAATGTCTTTTATGGTATGTTCTTAAGCTTTTTATTTTTTATTTATTTTTAAAATTTATTTTGTTTAATTGTTGTTCAGTTACAGTTGTTCTGTCTTTTTCCTGATTGGTCTCCCCACATATATAGTTCCTATTTTTTTTATATCCAAAATTAACTTTTGTGGTTTCTATTTTATACAAGTTGAATGTTATATATATTAATAAGGGAAAAGAAATCTTCAGTGGAGAGTTTTTAGTTTTTAACCATTTTCTCTATTGACCACACCAAAAGTAATAAAATCAATTTTGAGAGGAATTTCAAAGGTAAAGCAGCCCACGTAATACGTTCTCTGAGATCAATAGAAACCATCCTTCACTTGTTCGCATTTTCTATTTCACTTTGTACCTCTTGGTTGTTGCTGAGCTGAATCTTAAGTGTTAGTTTGGATATCTGCTTTTCATCTTGAGTGTTCTGATATGATAGTTAACTGAGGAGAGAGAAATGCTTATTCTATTGAATTCAGATGGTCAGTTCACTCCTCTTAATAGCCTATCTGAAAAGTTTT
The DNA here is from genome assembly GCA_004026545.1 of Mormoops blainvillei. Classification (NCBI taxonomy): domain Eukaryota; kingdom Metazoa; phylum Chordata; class Mammalia; order Chiroptera; family Mormoopidae; genus Mormoops; species Mormoops blainvillei. The sequence continues at coordinate 58,570 of PVJD01006227.1, forward strand.
TCTGAAATATTATTTTAAATATTGTTTTATTTAACTGATATTAAAAATTATGCTAACTGAAATAAGCCAGGGGGTGAAACAAATACCATATGATCTCACCTATAAGTGGAATCTAATGAATAAAACAAACAAGCAAGCAAAATAGAATCAGAAGCAAGGAAACAAGGAACAGACTGACAGTGACCAGAGGGGAGGGGGAAGGGGGATAATAGGGGAAAGAAGGAGAAGGGACCAAACAAAAACATAAATAGAGGACTCATGGAAATGGGCAAAGTGGGGGACTGACTGTGGGAGTGGTGGGGGGATGGCACAGGGGAAAGTAATGGAGGAAAAGGTAGGACCACTGTAACTGAACAGCAATAAAAAATAGTAGGATTTTTTTGCAGAAATTTTAAGCCATGGAAAAATTGATGGGAAAGTCATCCCATCAATTTCCCATATACCCCTAGTTTACGCACATGCACAGATTCCCACATTATGAACATTTCCCACTGGAGTGAAACATCTTACAATTGGTGACTCTATATGGAAACACGTTGTTATTACCCAGAGTCCATAGTTTATACTGTTTCCCCATTGTGTTAGACATTCTATAGGTTTGGACAAATTTACAATGACAAGTATTCATCTGTATAGTATCATATAGAGTATTTTTATTCCCCAAAATATTCCTGTACCCTGCCTATTCATTCATTCACCTTTTCCCAAAGTCTGGCAACCACTGATTTTTTACTGTCTCCATAGATTTGCCTTTTCCAGAATGTCGTATAGTTGGAATCACAGACATAGCTTCCTTGGGTTTGTTTCTTGCATTTAGTAATATGCATTTAAGTTTACTTTATACCTCTTAATGCCTTGATAGCTCATTTCTTTTTAGTGCTGAATAATATTCTACTGCCTACAGGTACTTGATATATATATATATATTTATATTTATATATTTATAAATATATATTTGTTATTATTACATTTGTTATATACTTATCATATATATATATATGATATATATATCACAAGGACTGCCTGGAGAAAGTCCAGCCATTGTTAGTATAATGAGAATGGCTTGTGTGACATTGATGTAACCTGGTAGACAAAGAAGGTGGACTGGAATGCTCATGTGTGAACAATGACAACTTTATTGTGCTAGTCAGTCGGGATGGTAGATGCTGTTGAGTGAGCATGTGTACTGTGTGGCTGTTGCATTCAAAATGACTAAGGTAGCAGAGCAATGAATCTTCATCAAATTTTGTGTTAAGTTTGAATATTCCTTCATGGAAACTATTCATATGACTCAGAAGGTTTTCAGGGATGACAAGTGTAGGGCAAATAAAAGTGTAGCATGAATGCTTCAAAGATGGTCAAGAGTCTGTTGAAAGTGATCCATGTTCTGGAAGGTCTGCAACATGCAGAACACTTGAGAATGTTGAATGTGTATGGGCTGCAATCAACAAAAATAGGCGACTGACAGAAGGTGATCTGGGTATTCCAAAAAGCACTGTGTCTGAGACTTTGATGCACGATAATGGCATGAAACGTGTCATGGCAAAATTTGTTCTGTGGCTTCTGCTACCAGGGCAGAAAGAACATTACTCTGCAGTTGGGAGAACTGTGTGAGGTATGAAGGTGCATACTTTGAAGGGGATCGAGACATCATTGTCCTATCTACAATGTTTCTTGTATCTTGTATATTCTTCAATAAATGTCTCTATTTTTCATATTACATGGCCAGATACCTTCTGGACAGACTTCTGGACATTTGACTGCTTCCAGTTTTAGCAACTATGAATAAAGTTGACATAAACATCCATGTCCATGGCATCGGATGGATATAAGTTTTCAACTCCATTGAGTAAATGTTGAGTGCCATAGCTAGAATTTTATGTTAAAATTATGTTTAGTTTTGTGGAAAATTGCTAAATTGCCTCCTAAATTGGTTATTTTGCATTGTCACCAGCAAGAAATGAGAGTTTCTGTTGCTCCACTATCTTGTTAGCATTTGGTGTCATCAGTGTTCCAAAATCGGGCCATTTAGTAGGCAAATAGTGGTATCTTATTGCTGTTTTAATTTGTATTCACCTGATGACATGTAAAGTTGAACATTTTTTTCCAATGCTTATTTGACATTTGAGTATATTCCTTTGTGAGTTGTCTGTTAAAATTTTGGGGGACTTTTAAAATTATGTGTTTTTTTTTGTTGACTCTTCAAGGTGTTCTGTGTATTTATCAGATGTTTCCTTTATAAATTATTCCTCCAAGTCCATGGATTCTTTTCTCATTCCTTGACATTGTCTTTTTTCAGAGCAGATGTTTTTAATTTTAATAAGTCTAATTTATCAATTATTTATTTCATAGATTTTGCTGTTAGTGATATATCTTTAAAAAATTGCCATACCCAAGATAATCTGGTTTCTCTCCTGTTATATTATAGGCATTTTATAGTTTTACCTTTTATGCACAGATCTGTGATCCATTTGGGGTTAATTCTTATGGAGGATGTAAGGTCAGCATCTTGATGATTATTATTATTTGCTTTTGATGTGGATTCCAATTGCTCTAGCACCATTTGCCGTTGGTCCATTGTCAAAAGATCAGTTGACTATATTCATGGAGGTTTTTTTCTGGGTTTTCTACTTTTTTATTGATCTTTTTATATATTCCTTTGTTGATACTACACTTTTTGATAAATTGTAGCTGTATAGTAAGTCTTGAAGTTTAGTAGTGTCAAAGTCCTCCATGTTGCTTCCTCTCTTTCAATATTGTGTTGGTTGTTCTGAGTATTTTTTTCTCTCCACTTAAACTTTAGATTCAGTTTGTCAATATTATTAAGAGAACTGGCAGTAATTTTGTTTGGGATTACATTGACTCTATAATCAAGTTGAGAAGAACTGATGTCTTCACAATATTGAGTCTTTCTATTCATGAACATGGGATATCTCCTCCGAGTATTTAGTTTTTCTTTTATTTCTTTCATGAGTTTTGAAATTTTTGCATTTAGATCTTTGTATATATTCTGTTAGACTTATACTTAAGTATTTCATTTTGGGATGCTAATAGAAATGGTATTGTGCTTTTAATTTTACATTCTGCTTATTTATTGCTGATATATAGGAGAGTGCTTGACTTTTGCATGTTAACTTTTTATCCTGAAAGTTTGCTATAATTTTTATTAGTTCCAGAAGTTATTTTGTCTTTTTTTTATTTTCTACATAGATGATCATGTCATCTAGGAACAAAGAAGTTTTTTTTCTTCTCAATCTATGTAAATTTATATTCTTTTATTGTCTTACTGCATTAGCTAGAACTTCCAGGATGATGTTGAAAAAAGAGTGGTGAGAGGGTACATTGCCTGATCTTAGTAAGTTTTAACTTTCTTACCATTAAGTTATTATATAAAATATACATTCCCACTACTTATACTTTTTCTATCTAATGTGGCAGCAGACAACAATAAAGTACACAAGGGTTAAAAATAGTAACAAATATCATGTTTTTTTTTGTAAAGGATAAATAAATAGGCTACTAAGATGGAGAATAATGTAAGAAAAATTCATTTTAGAGAGACTAGTGTGGAAGGGACTTTTGAAGGCCAGACAACTCTGTGAGGGCTGAGACCTAAAGGATAAGAAAGAGCTAACCATGAGAGAAATATGAAAGCAGAGAGGGGTACAGTATTTCAGGTTGAAGAAACAGTATAAGCCTAGAAGTAGGGGATAAAAGGCAACTTTCTTGAGTAGCTGCAATAAGGCATTTGCAATGTGAGTATAATGAAAGAAGGGCATGAATATCTAGAGACTATTCATATTTTAGGCCAAGAGAGGAGCTTATATGTTATTGTAAGAGCAATGAATGTTAATGTGGAAGAAAAATAGCATGATCTTATACATAATTGTATGATATTACTCTACTCCATAAAAAATAGTTGGAAGAATAAATGACCAGTTATAGGGTTATTGCATCATCTCGGGCAAAAAATGGCTGAGGCTTAGTTGCAAGTGGTGACAGAGAAATAAGTGTGGTGTATGGAGTAAAAATTCATTCTCAAGATGGAATATATTAATATGGTCTTGATTTTCAGATTGTGATTTATTTAAACTAATATATTGAATGTACATACCTGGACCTTAGAAGAGGTATTAGATGATGTTTAACCTCATGGAGAAATTTAATATCACATTGGGAAATTTTTATGTAGGTAAGTGGGCCTAGCATCCTAATATTAGATGCTCAGTAAATTAAGAGTATTAAAAACTGAGGACCTTAATAGACATTCCTCCAATGAGGACCTACAGATGGCCAACAGACATATAAAAGATGCTCAGCATCACTAGTCATTAGGGAAATGCATATTAAAACTGCAATGAGATATTGCCTCACACCTAGATATAATCAATAAGTCAACAGACAGCAAGTGTTAGAGAGGATGTGGATAAAAGGGAACACTCGTGCAGTGTTGGTGGGATTGTAAATTAGTGCATCCACATAGAAAACAGTATGTAAGTTCCTTAAAAATAGAACTACCATATGACCCAGAAATTTCACGTATAGGTATCTATCTGAAGAAATTCAAAACATTAATTCAAACAGATATTTGCATGCCCATGTTCACTGCAAAATTACTTACAACAACCAAGATATGGAAGCTACCTAGGTGCCCAATGATAGACAAATGGATAAAGAGGAAGTGATATATATATATATACAATGAAATATTACTGAGTCATAAAAAGAATAAAATCTTGCCATTTGTGACAACATGGGTGGACCTAGAAGATATTTTACTATGTGAAATAAATCAGACAAATACCATATGAGTTTACTTATATATAGGATCTGAAAAACAAAGTAAATTAATGAAACTGAAACAAATTCACAAATACACAGTACAAACTAATAGTTGTCAGATGAGAGGGAGGTTGGGAAAATGGGTAAAAAAGGTGAAAGGGGTGCAGAAGTACAAATTACAAAAAAATGGACAAGGGGATGTACAGTACAGCATAGGGAATGCAGTCAATAATCTTGTAATAACTATGTATGGTGTCAGATGGATATTAGATTTATCAGGGAGATCACTTTTTAAGATATCTAATTGTCTAATCACTATGTTATATTTCTGAAAGTAATGTGATATTGTATGTCACCTGTAGCTGAAAAAAATAAAAAGGAGGATATTACATTAGAATATAAATAACACTGACTAGTGAGTTTGGGAGAGGAAAACCAAGAATATATGAAATCTTGGGAGACAGAAGAAGGTTAATTTACCACTGAAGGAAGAAGCCACCTATGGTTGCTGCACTGGAGCTGCATAACATGAGGACAGACATTGAACAATAAATACACTATCAGTCACATTAACAAGAGCTGTGCTGGAAGTCAAAGCCTAACATCAATGCAATAAATATAAATGGAAGGTAGATTGCAATTGATTGACAAGTGAATTGGACATGAAGAATTGAAGACTACATATTATGTTTGTGATGAAAAGCAAAGAATAGAAGTGAAGTTGAAATGTTGAATATTTAAAAGTTGTTCTTGTGAAATAAATTATGTATTGTGAGATGCTTAACTATGTTCCAGACCCATATTAGTGCTTTAAAAATGTGAGTTCCTTTCTTCTCTTGAATATATATTTGTATAGTAACATGCTTATATCACCACAATACTAGAATGTTTTCTCTCTTTGTGATAGAAGACATCTGTGGGGAAAAAACCCAAATTGAATGCTACTTGAAAGAAACCTTTTCTATTCAAATAATATTCATTCTACGATGTTCCTTATATCACACTAGCAGACAGTTTCATTACATTATCAATGCAACATGTGGTTTAACAATTTCAAAACTACCCAAGTTGCTAAGAGAACTGGCAAAGAGACAGTACTAAAAAGCTATCTTTCAATTAAAAGTTCTTTGCTACCTTCCTTCTCTCTTTTACCTATTTTATATATACATCCTTCATGCATGCTGTTTGGAGTACATTCCTTTCATTCCACGAGTTCTGCTTCCAAATCTGTCTCGCACTAACTCTAATCTTAGGAAAATCAATTAAATTCTCTGGACCTCAGGGTACTTACATGAAAGATGTAAGATGCAATATGAATATTTTTAAAAATTCTTTTCAAGTTTTCAAATGCTGAGATTTTGCTTTTTGAAGTGCCTCCTCCTAAGAAATACTTCTAAAGAGAGAAAAAAATATATATATACACACACATACATGAGGTCTATTCAGAAAGTATCCAGCCATATAATATGAAAAATACAGACATTTATTGAGGAAGATACAAGATAGAAGAAACATTGTCCATAGGACAATGGCAGCCCAGTCCCCTTCAAAGTAGACACCTCGGGACCTCACACAGTTCTCCCATCACCATCACCTGCCCCGTCATATTGTCCTGAATCTCATCGATGGTCTGAAATCTCTTCCCTTTCAAAGGTGATTTTAGTTCTGGGAAAAGCCAGAAGCCACAGGGTACCAAATCTGGGCTGTGGCGGGGCTGCATCACCTGTGTGATTTGATATTTTGCCAAATCACTCTGCGTGAGATATGATACATGAGCAGGCATAGGAATATTGTCGTGATGAAGCTGCCAATCACCGCTTGCCCAGAGCTGCAGCCTTCTGAATCATCCAAAGAGTTTCCATGAAGGAAAGTTCAAGCTTAATCATAATTTAAGGCAGATTTGTTGCTCTACTTGCTCAGTCAGTTTGAATGTGACGACCACACAGTACACCTGCTCACTCAATGATGTCTACTACCCCCACTGACTAGTACAGTGAAGTTATCATTTTTCACACATGCACATTCCAGTCCACTCTCCCTGGCTGTCACATTACATTGATATTGCACAAACCATTCTTGTTATACTAACAATGGCTGGACTTTCTCTGTACAAACCTCATATATATCATTTTTCATTATACTTTGTTCATAGCTTCTATGACATTATTATATGTAAGAAACAAAACATTTACCTTGAAGAAAAAAATAAAATATGTTATGTCATAAAGAAATGAAATCCAGTTTTATTTCATATTAAAAATTGTGAATCAGCACTATTTTAATATGAGGCAGAAAGGACTTTTTCTTAGCCTACTGCTCATTCAAAATCTACCTCGTCTTATTTCTGGATTTAATGAAGACAATTTACTTAAACTTGATAGAGCATACTCAAACAATGCAAACAGTCTTAGAATAATGTGAAGAATACATTCTTTCAGTGCTTTTAAGTTTTTCTTCCCATGAAATCAGTATTTGGTAACTTACTATCATTTTAATTATTGTCAATTTCTTTTATGCTAGTTGGAAAATAATTTGAAGGAAGAAACTAAATTTATGAACACAGAAAATACTCAAATATGTTTATAGATAAATGTGTAAGTTGGTATGTAAATGAATAGAGAGTACATACATAGAGTGGAAGTAACATCTGAGGTTACTGAGTTATTACAGAATCTGACCCACTTACTGAGTAGGTTTCTTACAACCTAATATGGCTCATATACATGTTCAATGAAAGAAATTTACTTCTAAAATCAATTCTTATGTATCAATGTTTTACTTAAACCATATTACATCAGCAAGTGTAATTACCATGATTTAATCACTCCTCAGTGAAAGAGGAATTTGATAATACCTAATGTAAATTTCTAAGATGATGCATAATATTTTACAAAATAAAAAATACATGGTTTTACAGAAAATAATTTTCTTTGAATCAGACTTTATAGCTTAAGACCAAAACTCTATTAGTTTTTAAAATTTATAACTAATGAGAACTAATAAAGTATTCGATTTTATATCATGCAACATAAATCAAACTAAACAAAAGTATCTCGCCCTTTTAATTATCAATAATATTTTTATCAAGAAGAATAACTTTAAAATCAGAAGAGTTGGGTAATTCAGACTCTGGGTTATGCATAGACAAGTTGCATGAGCCAATGACTCAGATTCTCCTACTGACTATTTTTACTGAAAAGCCACTTTTCTTTCAACTTGAATTGCCAGCCTTTTGGGCTTTGCTTTTAACCAGTTTGTTGAGGAAGAAAATACTTTGGCCTGGTTTATAGATAATGCAGCATGATATGGTGGTATTAGCCAAAAACAGATACATTGCAGAGTTATACCTATTGCAGTCTTCCTGAAGAAATAGTGGACCATAAAAATCATCCCAGTGAGCAGAATTTTATGCATTTCATATAACTATGCACTTTATCAATGTGGAGGTGACCAATGTTATAGATATATGCTAATTAATGAGGAACCTTCTAAAATTTTATCACCTAGTGAAGGACTAAGGAAAAGAGGTTGGTGAATCTGTTTAAGAAGTGCCTGGTAAAGAGGAACATGGCTGGTTCTCTGGAAGAGACACATAGTTGAGGATTTTGTGTCACATATAAATACTCTTCAAAGGAATCCGCTACAAGGGTGTCAATAATCATGTGGACATTTTGTCCATTTACCATCCAGTCTTTTTTATACCAGGCACTTCAGTGTTTGGTCAATGTACAGATTTAAAAATCAGTCAGGGTGGCAGGAATAAAGGTTATGCCTGACCAGAATATAGCTCCTCGCATAACTAATTTGTTTGCAGAAGTGTTGAGTACTCAAACCATCAACAGCAGAGTCCATTACTTAAGCAGTAATAGGGCACACTACCTGTGCAAATTACCTGTGAAAATGGAACATTTTCATCAAGAAGAAGGCATCAGTGAATCTTCAACATAATAAACAGTGATTCAGAATATGGATTTGCCTGCCCTTAGTGAAATATATTTTTCCCTCTCTTCCTCAGTGAATTACTTCAATTCCTTATCCATGATCATAGTGAGATGAATTGCATTTATTCTTATTAAAAAATTCATTTATAAACAAAAAGCGTATCAAGAAAATACAGGACATACAGATGGACAATAGACATGGAAAGATGCTCAATGTCACTAATCATCAGAGAAATGCAAAGTAAAACCACAATAAGGTATTGTCTCAACCTATCAGAATGGTTATCATCAATAAATCAGCAAACAACAAGTGTTGGTGAGGAAGTGGAGAAAGGGGAGCCCTTCTACACTGTTGGTGGGAATGCAGACTGGTGTAGCCACGGTGGAAAGTAGTGTGGAGATACCTCAAAAAATAAAAATGAATCTGCTTTTTAATCTAGTAATCCCACTTCTGGGAATATTTTCAAATGAGCCCAAAACACTCATTTGAAAGAACACAAGCACCACTATGTTTACTGCAGAGTTATTTACATTGCCAAAATACAGAGGCAGTCAGGGTGTCCATCAGTAGATGATTGGATCAAACAACTATGGGACATTTACACAATGGAATTTTACTCAGCCGTAAAAAAGAAGAAAATTTTACCCTTTGGGACACATTGGTGGACCTGGACAATGTTATGCTAAAAGAAATAAGCCACTCAGAGAAAGACAAATACCACATGATTTCACTCATATATGGTATCTAATGAACAAACTCAGCTAACAAGTAAAATACAGACAGACTCATAGATGGGGAGCAGATGACAGCTAAGTGTGGGCAGGATAGAGGGTGGAGGGATTGAGCAAAACACAGAAAGGACTCATGGACATGGATAACAGTGTGGTGATTGCTGGAGGGAGGGGAGTATTAGAGGACTAAATGATAATGGAAAAAAATACAATAAAAATATATAAATGTAATCAGTGCACACATGCACACAAAAGTACAGGTGATGGAATTTTTGGTCTTAACCATGTGCTCCATCCATCAAACAAAAATGGCTGCCTTGATACAAATACTAGAATTATCCACTGAAATTTAATTATAGTTGTTAGGTCATTTTTATTTTATTCTGTCAACAAAGTCAAAGTATATTGACCTGGGAGAAAACAAGATTCATTGGCACTAACTTTTCTTTCAATTATACCAAATTTCCCCAAGTTTGAGTTTTGCATAATTATTCCCCCGAACTGCCAGTTAAGACTGCTACCCAGCCATTTTAATCTTTTTATACTAGTAAACTCCAGGTGAAGGAGAGAATTACTGTAGTCATCGATCCTGGCAACCTGGCAATCAGGTTGTTACCTAAGATAACAGGGAGGCCCGTGTGCAATTTGCAGCATTTTCTGGAGGTTTCTCTTAAAAATTTAATTTTAATAGTATAAATTAAAAGAAACTGGCTGAGGGGAAGATGTACATGGGGTGGTTGATGAAAAAATAATTGATTTGTGTCCACTGTCTTATGATCAGTCACAGAAACAAACATTTAAACAAATATGTGTATTTTCATTGTTAATTATATATTTGTATATAATCACTTATTGCACATTCCCTTTCCCCTCTTATTTCCTCCTGAGACTATTGGTTGTGGTTAACTTCAGAATACCATCTCTAGATTACAGATTTTTCTAGATAATAATTCTCAAACTTTAATAAAATATAAAAAACACATTCTAGAAAAAAATTCTTAGGTACTCTTCTGTATCGCTGTGCCAGGTAAAGTTTTCAGGGAAAGCTGATCCCAACACAGTTTATTCTATCTCCCCTCCCCACTGACCCCTGATCCCATGGTAGCATGTGTTTGTCTCTAAGACTGACAAAGTATGACAATTGTGATTGCATTACTCCATTTAAAAAAACAAAACTTTTGTTTTCACTGTTGCCTATCACATACAATTTACTATTGCCTACCATAGCTGAAATGTGGTCAGCTTGGCCCCAGTCTCCCTTTCTAGCTTCCTTTCCATCACACACCTTCTCACTATATACAGCCACATCATGGCACAACCATTCATTACTCAAATACACCATATGCTGTCAGTCTCTGGTCCTAATTCACACCCTCCCACTGCCTAGGCTGCCAGTTATCACCAAATTCATCCTTCCACTCAGGAAACCCATGATAGGAAATCGCAGTCACCTCCTATCTCTCAGAAGGGAACTCCCTGATCCTTTTAGTAGAATAAATCACTCCCTCCTTTGTTCTTCCATAGCACATTTATTTCTATACAGCACTAATTATAAAAAGATTGTGACTGAGAAGTTTGAGAAGTTAAACATGCATGTGCATCAGGGATTCTCTTTTATTCATTATTGTGCTCTCATTCTTTAACACATATATAGCATGGGCTGGGTGAATTAATAAATTATTGTCATCTGAGGTATTATAGCATAATTAGTAATTAATGATCTGAACATAAATAAACACCACAATAGTAAAGCAAAGCTAGTGGTTAAGGGCAAGCACAAATTACACAACCTCCATAATCCTCAATTTTCCTAACTGTAAAGTGAGTATAACAGAATCAACTTCAGCAAATTGTAGCGAGGATCAAGTGAGAAAATCAGCACATAAAGCGATTGTCCTTCTACACAATAATCCCTCAGTAAACATTAGCTATAGAGGCAATTACTATAATTATCAGGTCCATTACATTATTTTGATTAAGTACATGGATCCTAGAGCCACCTGTCTACATGAAAGTCTCACTGACCTTTACTAGCTGAATAACCTTGAATAAACTTAGTCTTAGATCATCTCTGGAAAAGCATAATAGTCTCAAAATCATCATTTTTTGTGACAAATAATATATACAAGATGCTCAAATGGTAATTGAAAACAATAGATATGACATGGTTAGCTCTTATGACTAATCCTCGAGTAAGTAAAAAAAATGTTTTATATACTAAAATTATACATTTTACTACCCTACCCTGCTTAATTGATTTTTACAGCTAGGTGACAGTTTGTTTTCTAATTTAAACCAAATGTTAAAACTTGAAAGTATGCATTTTATTTCATGGATAGCTTCATTACACTAATTAGACTTTAAACTCTTAAAGCATAATCGCCATGCATACAATCTATTAATATTTCATTAGAGTCTGTATTAAAGGAAAACATGGTATTAACACTCACAAATAACAATATTTTCCCAAATGATGCCTGTAGAGTAGAAATACGCACATACGTACACACAATTTCTATGGCTATGATGTTGACTCTACGTGGAATTTTCTGTAAATAGTGTGTCAGACACACTTGTTGAAGGCAGCTTGCCCATATTTACTGAGCATCTCAAAATAAGAAAAGTTGACTGACAGCTTCCTGACTGCTTCCCAAGTACATCAATCAGTAAGAATACTCACAACAACTCTAAGCAAAATTTTAAAGGAGCATCTATCAATTCTTTTAATTTGATCTCTTTCCTTCTAAAGATTTGCATGAAGTCTTTTGAGGGCACACTCTCAACAGGCAGGTGAATTTTTTACAGTAAACAGAGTCACTAATATTGTTATAGGTAAAGCCTATCTCTGTTACCCCTGGTGGCTAAAAATCAAACAAATATCAAACAAAAGGGAGTGAACAAAGTCCCTGAATAGTAAAAAGTGCATTCAGAGTAAATGCATTAAGACTTAATATTAAATATTTATCTAGTATCTTTTATTAACACAATTAAGTGCAAACATTAATTAGTCTTCATGATAAATTTAGGAGATATCTTTTACTTCAAATAAGAGATATTTGTGAGTTTATTAAGGTAATTGATATATAGAACATTCATTTTTAAGTTATGATTAATGACATCTGACTCATAACTATTATTATTTTATATGCAACAGGCACCAAAGAGTAATAATCACTACAAAACAAATGGGCTATGCTTTTCTTGAGATTAGAAACTAAACAATCACGATTGCATTTTTATGTCTACTGCTTTTATTTTTTATACATTGCAAGAATTATTTTAAAATTTGTAATTTACAACATGATGATTGGAGTCTTGGCATCTAGGAGTCAGGTCTGCTGTTGTGAGGCCAGTGAAGGTCAGGCATGATTGAAGCTGCTGAGAACAACAGTGTGTTTTACACTCTGTCAACCAATTTTATATTCACTTTTACTTGCCAATGTGAATGTGTATGCTTTAATACCTATCTACAACACCCCTGTTTCTAGTATGCCTACTCTTCCAAATGTGGAAAGTGAAGTCAAGAAGCCCTTGGTAAGATTTGACAGGACACATAGCAAATACATCACTCTGACCTGGAGGAGTGTTTTTGCTGAATATCCAGGCATCTGAGGATGTGTTCTGTAATTCACCCTAAGGGTCATTTTCCCTTGTCACTCAGACAGCATGTAACCTCCGCTTCACATGAGGAAGTTGAATTATGTACAGCATGGGTAGGACAGGATGAAGGAAAATGGCATTTCTGTCTTCAAATTTGGCATGCGTCTCCAGCAGCTCAGCCCCTCTGTTAAAAATGACGTCAGCATATACAGCTTTGGGAAAAGAACGAGGCTATGCAGGGAAATGTCAACTGCGAAGAGTAACTATAAATAGACCGTTTGCCTCTCTTGTAATAAAATATGTTTCATCTTTAAACACTCCAAATCATGAACTTTTGTATCCGGTGTATATGTACAAACTCGTTTCATAACAAGTAACTAATACAAAAAAAAACTGTAGAGAATAATACAATTGTTATACAAATCACTTTAAAAAACATTTTATTTTTAAACAACCGTAGACTCACAGGAAGGTGCAAAAATAGTGCCTATCACCCACTTACCCTGAAAATGTACCGTAAATCTCACTACACTACATTATCAAAGCCAGAAAATTAATGAATGACTTTGAAAAGACATTATAATTATGAAGATAATTTAGAGATTAAAATTTTAGGCTCTATTTAATATTATTAGTAAGCATTACTATTAGACAGTTTAGTTATCTTTGTTTGCATTTTTAAGCACTCTTATGTCCATTTCAAAGAAGTAAGAACTAATGCACTGTATCACTAGAGAGATTATAAGCATCTAAAACTATGAAATAAACCTGTCTTTATTTGTTTAGTAACAATAATTTGTTTTGAATTTGTTGAATATGTGAATGGTGTACATTGCCATATGATAAACATGAATGAATAAATTTACATTTTATTAATATTTTTCACATTTATACAATCACTGTGTTCATAAAACTTAGACTACTGACTAACGCTGAAAAAATTCTCATACATTCTCATGTATATCCCTGATAAACTGAATAAAATATTGTTTTTTTCATATTAAATTAATTAAACAAGGAGGCCATTAGATTGAGAGGCTCTAATTCTGTGACACCTACTAAGCAACCCAAAATCTAAGCATGTAAATGCCTCAGGGTTATAAAATAAAAGTGTTAAGGACAATTACTCACAAACAAACAACTAGACTTTAAGCTAGAGCCAATCCAATAACTTCCTTTCTTTGCTTCCTCATCTTCTTGTGTAAGTATTTCCTTGGGGCTTGTTCAGGAGGCTCCTAACCACTTATGGTATATATTTTTTTCTTAATTAAATTTTATTTTATTTTATTTTATTTTTTGTAAATATTATTGATTATGCTTTTACAGTTGTCTCATTTTTTCCCTCTTTATCCCCCCTGCCCTGCACCCCATCCCATCCTCCCCACGTCAACATTTTCCCGCCACCAATTTCCCCAGCCCACCTCTCACCCTCAATCCTTCCCACATTTGGCTTCGATGCACTTATGGTATTTTTAACGTTGATTTGTAAATCAATTTCTTTGGAATTTTTAACATGTTTTTCTACTAGAGAAGAAAGTCTGAAATAAAAAACATTGTTTTTACAGGGTCATCTCTCAACTCCTATTTAATGGAAAATAACTCTGAAGTAATATACATTTGCAATAAAACAATGAGAAAATACATTGCAAAACAAATGATTAAATATTAAAAAAATAAATCTACAGACAAAAATAATAATAATAAATGCTCAATCCAAAGGAAGAGAGCATAACCAGCAAAAGTGACTTTGGTGGAGTTTTTGAAAAGTTATTTACATACTTTCAAGCTATGTAGCTATTGCTATTGAAGATCCTAGATTTTTCCTGTGCCTCATTTCCCTTTTTACTTAATTATTTATATTTGATACAGTACACTGTATTATTTCTGTAATATATAAATTATAATTTAGGTCATTTTAGCTTACTTCATTTTCATTGTGAAGAAAAAGTTTGGGTAGGAATAATTTGATTGAGATAATTAGAGGAGTGGGGGATAAATGATAGATATTAAGATGATACATGTGTAAATCTCAAGATGAAACAAACTATGTCATTCTAAGGGAAATTAATCTAGATACATATGCTTGGAACAAACATTTATTGAAAATTATACATTTTTTTCTTTCTGAACAGTAATTATAGTCATTCATTCAACACATTTAAAATAATATACTGATATTTTTAGCAACTGCTTTGTTTTTAAGACACCAATCAAATAAAGTACTTTTTCTGCAAAATGAAAGTAAAACTATATATGTACACAAATACCTCAAAGCATAAATACACACAAATATTTTTGGAAAAGCAAGAATAAATTAAAATATTTCAAAGGAGAAGGACATTAAACTGGGCTAGAGTTAAATGAAGGAAACCACATTTTAGTAGGTAATATGTAATTCTGACTTAAAAAAAGGTGCCTCTGAACAAAAGCATATACCTATTCAGGGGAATGTAGAATTAACTTAAGAGGAAAGAGGAAAAGAGAAAAGTTAGATCAAAATTTTAGTGTGATAAATTCTTAATTCTAAATTATCGTGGGTATTTTTAGGTGAGCAATGGATAGTAAATTAATGCTTTTTCAATTGAGAGCAATGTCACCAGAGTCATATCCACAGCACGTAAAATGGATTTGTGAGGCTTCGAGGTAGATGATTATTTCCACAGATGTAAGACCCACTACTAGAACCGTAACTTGGTAACTAAAAACAAAAGATTGAGTGAAAAACAAAGAAATGTAACTAGAAATATATCATATCCAAAGAAGAGGATGAGTCAAAGTTGACTTTAGTCTCTGGTGCAGGGAGCTCATAAGATTTTATCAATGTAAAATATTAAAAGTTACACAAGATCCATCCATGTTGTCACCTTGAGAATATTATGTCAAGTGAAATAAGTCAGAATAAGCTAAGACACATATAATTTCACTCATGTGTGGGATATAAAGCTGAAACTCAGCTGCACAGACAGAGAAAAGTATGGTGGTTTCCATAGAGAAGGGGGTTGGAGAGTTGGTACAGGGTCAAGGGGGCCAAATATATGGTGAAAGATGATATTACTATGGGTGGTATGTACTCAATGCAATATACAGATCATGTGTCACAGTAATGTATGCTTGAAACCTATATGACCCTATTAATAAATGCCACTCCAATAAATTTTTAAGAAGTTATAAAAAAGTTAGGTTAGATGAGAAAAGAAAGATAAGGTCAGTTTAGATGTGTTCAGTTTAAAGGGCTAATGATAATTATAGTTGAAGTGTCCAAGGGGAGAGATGAGAATTGATGTAAAATTGTTGTAATTAGGAATTTTAACAAAGAATGGAGATTCATTTAAATCATCTCAAATTGTATATATTCTCTTTAAAGATACACAACAAAGTGAGCAGCTAAGAAAATTTCAACAAAGAGGACTTTACAGAGCAATTACGAGAAGACCACTGTAGACTCAAGGTAGCTCTAAGGACTTTAACAATTGGATTCTCTGTGCATGTGGTCTTGTCTGATCAGCTGTGGCTAGGGAAGAAGAGTGTGCTATACCGTTCGGAATGTTTGCTCCTGGTACTTTCATCTGAAGGATTCTCTGGGTAGGGTAATAGTCCATAGGATGGGTTACACCAAGTTAATGGGCTATAACAGAGAGGATTCTATGTGATTACCAACTCTATTTTATTTTCACCCTGGGTGCATGGCTCAGCTATATGTTTCTGCCTCCTCTGCAGTTAGGCAGAGCCTTGTGATTAAGTTCAGAACAATGGAACTGGCATTGTGGAGGCAGATGTTTGCCATTTCCAGTACTGATGCCTTAAACATCTTGTATGGTCCTCCTTAATATCTCTTCTCTCATCTGTGAGCAGGATGATGTCAAGGGAGTGTTAGGGCCGTTAGGTAGAACAGGGACCTCTAGGTGTGGGCAGCTCTTACTAAATGTTATTCTTGCTGAAGTTAAAATGTAGCATGTTATTTTGCTGACCCAGCTGTTAGTAAGATACACTGGTCAGGAATCCAATCAGGTAAGTGTAGCCAGCTACAAAAATAAATCAGCATGTAATTAACCAAATAATGTATATAACAAATGGCTAAACCTCCTTTGGGAGATACAAAACTTTGTATGTGAATACCCTGTCTCCTTTCCTGGCTGAAAGTGAATGACACTACCCCAAAACAGCTACATTCCTTTCCACAGCCAAGTGGGAAACCCAGTGTGATGGGGAACAAAGTCACGTGTTGAAGGTGGCATGAAATACATCTGGACATCTGAATCATCACTTGGGTTAAAGCCACTGGGCCCAGTGAGTGAAAATAAACTTTTGCTATATAAAGTCACTGAAATTGGACAACTCGCTTGATTGTGATACTGACTTTATTGAGGTGTTCTGAAAAGGAACCCATAATATCTCTGGGGTACGCCTGAATACATAGGGTTGTTGGATGCCATAGGGAGACAAAAATTTGTCTAAAAATTCAGAGCCCTGAAGCTGACATCTCAGACCGGGTTTTCTGCTGCTGCAGGTGTTATTCACAGAGTATTTCCCCTTCCACCTATGAAATCTCCTTACCAACTGTTGTGAAGCATCTGCAGTACTCTTTGGTTTCCAAGCTTCATATCAGCTAAGATTCCATTGAATGTTCACTTTATTTTTCGAAAGGTCAGGCAAATTTCCAAGTTGGGTTCAAGATCCAGTGGACTCCACTTCCACCTACTTGGCCACCATCTTCCAAAACTCTAGACTGTTCCCCTGCTTCACAGTTGACCAGGTGAGCGACATTGTCCTGGTGGGTGAGTGATGGCCCCTGAGCAAGACCATGTGCTTCAACGTACTCAAGGTCACCAAGGCCCCTCGCACTAAGAAGCAATTCCAGAAGTCCTGAGACTGGATACCTGCACTGATCTTCTTCCTTCCTCTCTTGCTTCCAGTGTTGATAAGCCCTACAGTTTAAATCACAGGCAGACCTTGGATCCAGATGAACAGTTTCTGCCCTCTTAATTAAATTCAAAGTCAACAGCGACCTCCAGATTTCTATAGGAAACTTTACAGTTTCAGGACCTGGATGATGGTCTCCCTTCCTCTTGGAGCTCTTCACTCAGATTCCCACCACCTTCTGTGCACTCTGAATTGCAAAGAGGTGTCCTGCCCCATCCCCCATGCCACTGCACCCAAAAGTTTTCTTTACTGTTCTTTCGACTTGTTTGTTTTTAGTTTGTTTTCCCAGAATCACACAGCTGTTGTAGTGACTAATGGCATTCTGCCTCTGAAAATGTATGGTGACCTCATGTGAAGTAATTAGCACAGACACATGCATCTATTAAAATCACAGTAAATATGAATATTACTGCCCTGGGTGGTGTGGCTCAGTGGACTGAGCACCAACCTGCAACCCAAAAGGTCACTGGTTCAATTCCCAGGCAGGGAATGTACCTGGGTTGCAGGTCAGATCCCCAGCTGAGGACATGTGGGAGACTACTGATCGACGGTATCTCTCCAACATCAATATTTCTCTCCCTCTCTCCCTCCCTTCCCCTCTCCCTAAGAATAAATTAAACTAAATTAAATTAATTTAAATTAAATTTAAAAATAAATATTACCTAACACTATGTTTGTTGGGTAGGTTACTAAACTGATATTTTGCCTACTTTGAAATGAATTTGACATTTAAGAAAGTTACCTCATTAATCTCACAAGTCAATTAGGTGGATGACTATTCTTATTGCCCATTTGAACAAAACAGACCTGAGCCCATCCTTTAATCATTTGGCCTGTGATACCAATAAAAAGTCACCAGTTGCTAGTTACCGTGTATCAGAGATGGAGTTGAAGTGCTCTGCAACATCATCTTCTTCAATCTTCGCAAAAAGAACATTAGAAGACATATACTATTGTCTCAATTTTCAGAGGAGGAAATCAAAGGGAAGCAAGTGACATTCAACATATATGAAAGTCCAGTCTGTTGAAACTTCCTAAGATCTGCCTCATCTTTTCCTCTCCTCCTGCTCTCCCCTCAACTTTTATAATTTTTAAGAGCCTTATAATGAGGTATCATCCACATGACATAAATTCACCCATTTAAAATGTAACATTCAATTTATTTAGTATATTCAGAGTTGTGTAACCATCACCACAATGTAAGTTTAGAACATCTTTGTCATCCCTGCAATAAATATGTACCCACTAGCAGTCATCACCCATTCTCTCCCATTCCCTGCAATCACTATTCTACTTTTTATCTCTATAAATTTGCCTTTTCTGGACTTTTGGTATAAATGGAACCTCGCATCATGTAGTCTTTTATGTTGAACTTCTTTCACTTAGCATAATATTTTAAAGGTTCATTCATACCGTAGCATGTATCAAGACTTCATTCTTTTTCTGGCTGAATAATAATCTATTGTATGGGTAAACCACGTTTTGTTTTTCTGTTCATCAGGTGACAGACATTTTGGTTATTGCAATTGTTAATAATATTGCTGTGATGTTTTCATGCGTGTGCAAGTTTTTTTTGTGTGTGTGAAAGCATCTATATATATATTTGAGTGAAATTGATGGATCTTTTGAAACTACCAAAGTATTTTCTAAAATGGCCGCACTGTTTTACAATTTCACCAACAGTAAGTGTAGCTACCAGTTTCTCCATAACCTAGGCAATGGTTTTGATTGCCTTTTTTAATTATATCCAGTTAATAGGCATGGGTTTGAAATGGTATCTAACTGCAGTTTTAACTTGCATTTCCCTAATAACTAATGTTGAGCATCTTTTTATGTGCATTTGACCATTTGCATAGTAATTGTGTTTGATGAAATGCCTATTCAAGTTCTTTGCCCATATTTTAATTAGATTGCCTTTCTATTACTGAGCTATAAGACTTCTTTATATGTTTTAGATACAAGTCCCTTATGAGCAATATCAAATGCAAATATTTTCTTTGTTCTGTGTTTTGTCTTTTCATTTTTCTTGATGCCCTTGTTACACATACTACATGTTCACGATGTATTATTATAGGTGTTAATTTATATAAATGCTTATCTTTTAAAAATGCAAAGAAAGTAGACAAATAATTACAGTTTGTTATAGTAAATTTCTTATTTAACATTTCTGATTATCTTCACTTCTCCTGAAGATTTCACTAGAATCTCATGTCATTTAAGTACTCCAAAATAGCTTTGTTCCTACATTCTTTGTGTTGATATCATCAAATATGCTATATTTCAAATAGGAAACCTCCAAATCTAATTATAAACATACTATTTTGGTCAAATGATTTTAAATTAAGAGGGGAGATATGCAATATTTTATTTTTAACTGTATATTATGATTACTCTCAAAAGTCACTTTTTCTAGTGCTCTTGATTTTTTGTGTGTGTGGATTTAAATTATTATCTTATGGAAGTGGTTTTTAGCCTGAAAAAATTTCTTTGGTGTTTCTTAAAGTAGATCTACTAGCCACAGATTCTCTGAGCTTTTGTTCATCTTGGAATATCTTTACTCCACTGTCATATTGCTTGTTGGTATTGTACTTTTGTCATGGAGCTATGACCTCTCTATTAATTGTTCTCCAATAATATTAGTATTGCTTTTGACAGCACACTTACAAATAGAATTTTCCATGTCGTTTTCCAAATAAAGACAGAATCTTTATGCATAACTATGGAGTTTTCTGGCATGCCTGTCTTCTTCGGCAAAACCCCTGCATCACTAAACAGAAGGTGAGGGAAGTGACAGATTTACATTCAGGAGTGTGGTCCCTCCTACTACTCTCAAGCACGACTTCAGAAAACCACATATCTAGGAATATCTGGGTATATTTTTATCAAAAGAAATTTATAATCCTTACTTTCATTGGATCCTAAATATAACACAGTAATTACAGTATTTTGTTCTTTTTCATATATACATATAAATACCCAGAATGACTGAAGTAATCTCCATTCTCAAAATTTCTTGTATCTCTTTTCACCCTTAGAAGATGACATTGCTTTCACCCTCTTAGGAAATAAGTGGAAGTCATTTGATAGAAACACTTTCACATTTGCCACTCAAGATGCAAATTGTCTTGCATCTGCCCAGTGTTTTTTATTTCATTACTCTTCAAAAACAATGGCATTTTGGATAGTTTCCTCTCCAGAATTCTCAACTTCAATTCTCTATTAAGTCTTCCTCATTAATTTCCGTTGTCCTCCATATTAATGCAATGTTAACTGAAACTAAAAAGTACCAGAAACAAATGCAAAGTCAGAAGTATCTATAGACTCCATGCTGCTTACTAGCCATTATTATCTTTATTACATAATTGTTATTCAGTCCTCAAATAATTTCATTCTGGCCTTTGCTTCTGTGACTAAAAGTGGATCTAAAATGTCCTCTTTATCAAAGCTTCCAGTTTCAGCAAATAACTTTGTTAGCTCATTAACATTATTCTCTGCATTATCTATAGGGTCTCCCTTTACAAAATAATCCCTCTCTTTGGTTTACTTGGCACAGTTTACTCTAGCTGAACACCTTCCTACTTCAGAATTTACTACAAATTTCTGTTTTTACAAATGTGAACAATATTTCTATTTGGATATTTCATAATAAGCTTAAATTCTACAAGTAAAAACCCACAGAAATGTTTTTATGGCTCTTATCTCTGTAAAGTATTATTTCTGTAAATGGCAGCACTACCTATTATGTTTTTATTTAAATTTTTTAAAAGATTTTATTTATTTCTAGAGAAAGGAAGGGAGAAAGAGAGGGAGAGAAACATCAATGTGTGGTTGTCTCTTGGCACCCACAACTGGGGACCTGGCCCGCAACCCAGGCATGTGCCCTGACTAGGAATCGAACCAGTGGCCCTTTGATTCATAGGCCACCACTCAATACACTGAGCCACACTGACCAGGGCCCTATTATGTTTTTAATAATAAAAAAACTAGGAATGTTGTGTCTTTAGTTCCTCCTTTCTCATTTGTTCAGCCTCATTAAATTAATATCTAGTTCTGTTCTTTCTTATTCACAAGCATCTCTCAAATTTATCACTTTATATTTTTCTGTAATACTGCCCACTTAGTCAAAGTCACCATGATCTCAATTGAGACAAACATCTAAAATGATACTAGTCTCACCTGAAAGGATCTCCTGTGTAAATTGTTGCTCACTCCCACCCTTTCCTAATTCACTTTAGTAAAAATGATCTTTTAAAGTATTATTTTTTCACATTATTTTTTCTGGTTATCATTGTCCTTAAGATAAATTCTATAATCCCTTTTATGACTTAAGAAGTCGACAAATACAGTCTGTTTACTACCTCATTATTTTCTATATTCCTCAATGGTCCAGCTATGGCTGTTTCTCCCCTCCCCTCTCCTTCTCCATCCCCCTCCCCTCCCTTCTTCACCCCTCCTTATCTCTTCCCTTCTCTCCTCTCCTCTTTGAATCATGGAATAGAAATATGATTTTCTCATTTAAGAATATTCCAACCTCTTTTCTTTCTGACAATGCTCCCTTTCCTTCTCCACTAAGGTAAACTTTCCCCTTTCCTCAAACAGACCTTCCCTGACCCAGTAGATTCTATAAGCTGCTACCATTGTATGAATTTGGAATTCTCTACACTTCTTCTTTTCTACACTTGCGAGTACATGTTGACATTTTTTCTCTATATGGATGATATACTCCAAGAGAGGGGAAAACATATCATCATGTTCCTGGCTATGTCTCAAGCATGCAGCATGGTCTCTTGCAAACTATGGGTACCCATTATGGTCTGTGGAGTGAATAAATAAGCAGTTGTGATCCAAGACAAGTTTCATCACCATTGTCATTAATAACAGAGAAGAAAAACCATTGGTGCTCTCACGGAAATCAACTGTTCATAGTTAAAAGGGAAAAAGTAGGCAAAACTAAAGCAGTTACAGAATTCAGTGGGTCTTCCCTTTGGGTTTCAGATATATTCTTTTTTCATGCTTAGGCATTTTAAGATTATTTTCACAAAAGTCATATTTTGAAACATGTTAAAATGGGACAGGTCAGAGTATTCAGAAAACAAATTAAATACAGTAATGAACCAATTATAAATGTTCATTGCATGATGGTTAGGTGCACAAGAAGGCTAAATAAACGACGAAAAAAATCTTTTTTTGAGAGTGCATTTTAAAACTGAAGTTAAATGATATGAATAATGTACACTTTCATAACAATAGACTGTTGGGTTCTGAAACTAAAACTTTGATTAGTTAACTTACTCAACAAATATAAAAAATTTGTATTATATTCCCATTATTTTTGTTTTCTTATTTTTATTTTTTATAATTCAAGGGTTTGTTTGTTTTTTTAAGATTTTACTTATTTATTTTTAGAGAGGAGAAGTGAGGGAGAAAGAGGGGGAGAGAAACATCAATGTGTGGGTGCCTCATGCTTGACCCCTACTGGATACCTGGCCAGCAATCTAGGCACGTGTCCTGACTGGGAATTGTACCAGTGACCCTTTGCTTCACAGGCCAGTATCAATCTACTGAGCTACACCAGCCAGTGAATATTCCCACTATTTTTAAGTGGACAAAACAGAGTTGATCTTTTCTAAAATCTGCCACTGTCATGTTCCCCAATGTGCCTTTTCTTTTAAAAAGGGAACTGTTTCAGAAAATAGTATGAATAAAAGGAAACCTAACATGTGATGATATTTAATGTCTATTCACTATATTTTTTCTCTACCAGATATAAATTGTTCAGATGAGTTAAGAACTGGTCTTTAAAAAGAAAATTTTAATGTAATTCTTACTATTTTCTAGAAACATACTAAACAGTTTTTAAAAAACCAAGATTTTAACAAGTCATTTTTATGATTCGAAGAAACTGAAGTACTAATAATCAAATTAAATATCTATTATGTATAAGGCAGAAAGCAGTACACAACTGAAAATTCTATTCTTATTTGTTATAGGAAACATAGATATTTTTCTTTTTCTTATTCAAGGCAATAGATACAGATCTGCTATCCAGTGGTATTTTTTGCTATATAAACTCTTAGCATGTTCAGATAGAAGTACACTAATAATACAATGTTTTTTCCATCATGAGAAAAAGTTAATAGACAAACTTTTTAAAGGATCAAGAATCTTAAAATATAAAATTTACTTTTTAAATAAAACATGTATCTCATATTTTACAGACTCAGTTATAGTTATTTCAGAATAACAAAAATTTTCTATAATCATTAGCACCTTTTTTTGACACTTAGTATTTCTAGAAAAATTTGTTTTTCATGGGTTTCCTTTATCCTTTTAGTGTTACTTCTTTTGTTGTCCTTCAGAGGTATTTATGTGTTTTCTGTTATATATGTAGAGGAAGGGCTAATCTAAGAAAACTGTAGGCTCTCAAAGGAACAATGACAGCTTGAATAGATAAGGCTTCCACCCTTCCTTCAAAGTCACCCGATATTCAAGGTTCCTGAACATATGTTATTTCTTCTTCGTCCAATTTTCTTGTCTCTTTACGCAAAGGCCTGCATAGCGATGTCACCCCTGAGCCAGTCCGTGGTACTTTGCTCTGCTTTAATTCCACTAGCTTTCTTTGTCCCGTTTCCCCACACGACCCAAATCACACGGACGAACAAATTTGGATTTATGGCTCAGACATGTCTCCCTCCACCTAGATCCACTGACGACTCCCGCTTCTCATCCCCTCGGCTTCGCCTTGGACATATCGGCCTTCATCTGCAAACTGAACTTTTGCTTCCTCCTCTCGGGCTTATTCCCCGCATAACCTCTCCCGCTGTCTTCACGGTAACGCACAATCCGAATGCTCAATTGGGGGGTGCAGAAGGCTTTTTGAGGCTTTTTTCCCTCCCAATACACGTGTATTGGGAGGGAAAAAAGCCTCAAAACCGTTTTGCCCGGCACTCGAGCTATGTCGTTCCAGGGAGGCCTGCCCAGCTGCCTCCACGATGGATCTGGAATTACACTATTACTGGCTGGAAACTCCTCGTTGTTGCCCTAGTCCTCTCTGCTCATCACCGCCTTGGGCAGTTTTTGCAGGGAGATCCTGTTTCCCTGGTTCTGACACTGTCCTCAGTAATTTATATCATTACAGTCTTCCATGAAAAAAGGGGATATTAAATGCCATATATAGTATACAAACTAAGATAAAAGTGCCCAATAAAAATTGTAACAAATTGCCACTCCTAAATTTTCTTCTTATCTTGTATTGTTAAAATACTGCTTTTGTCTTAAGGCAAAATTTGAAATCTAACACATTTTTCAATAGTTAGTTCATAACAATTTGTTGAATTGACAACTCATATTAAGAGGGCTGCTTCATAATTAGCTTTCAGTCTAAGTTAATACATCACTTTATACTGCAGATAAGTAAAATTTTAAAAATGGTTTAAAAAACAGAGGTTAAATTTTCAAAGGAGGTTCTAAAATTATTTGGAGGCCTTTTTCTCCTTAATTAGTTTTGATTATCTACAGTAGTGAGTATTACGTGAGAATTATTTATATTCTTAGTTTTACAACTGTGTCATAGTAAGTCATCACTTTAATAAACATTAATATGCTCAATGCTTATTTGACTACTCTGGAAGACTTGTTCAAAGCGTTTAAATTATCCCTCAAAATGAGTAATGCTATGCCTATGATAGTGACATAATTATTTTTACCATTTTAATTGGATCAAATACTTTTCTAATGATAAAGAAGTAAACTTCTTTGCATTTCCCCCCTAATAAAGAAACAAAATGCTTTAATTTTCTTTCATTTTCATTATGTTTCATTGCAGTATTATAAAATCATCTGTACTAATGAATTAAATAATAATTTCATAATTCTAGTCGAATACAGAGTATCATTGGGAGAAGAGAGTACCTCATAAGATTTCAGAAAAATAATAGAAATTTAAACAAATTTGAAACTGAATATTCTTGGAATGGCAGTTCAAATGTGTGGTTAAAGATTAATTACAAAGAATAATTCTTAGACTATCTCCAGCTGCCATATTCGTAGTACTAAATAAAACTTCTCTTTATGTATCTGTGTTTTATTTTCTAATTCAGTCTAGAACACAGACATTATAAAAATAATGTCTAGATATTAAATGTGGTTCAGATTTTTACTGTTGGTATGGCACAATCTGCTTAAATGAAATAATTTTATATCAGTGATGATTTACCAAGGGCAACTTTCTTTTTAGCTGCAAAATGCTATACCAAAATACGCATTGTTTTCTTTATTAACCGGTTGTATGATTATAAGAAAAAATACTAAGCAGTGTGCCATTGTGTATTCCATCTTTTATCATGGCATGTTTTAAAAGGGATCTAGAAATCACAGATGAAAACCATGTCCCTCATGTTTTTGAAGGAGCTAATAGCACCCTTTGGAGTTGCTAATTGGCAAAAATGTACAACCACAGGCTTTCAAGGTATGGTTGCCATGGCAAATTTTCTTTGAAGTTGGCACTTGTGACTGTTTGACTTAAATTTATTTCCAAGTTTAAGGAATAGATGAAAAACATTGTCATTCTTCCACAGAGAAGTCATTTTTGAGAAGCCCAATAAATAATTGCCCTCACGATAATTTTGGGTATTTGTCTATAGGATAAGTGTTCTTATTATAAAAAGACTTTGTAGTTATTTTCGATTACCATTCTCCTTATAGTATCTGTAGTCCATAAAAGGATTTGCATTAATATAATATATTAATATACACGCATCAAATTACATATGTGTAAAAATGTTCCTGATTTTAAGATACTTTGTATCCCTACATTTAAATGTAGATTTACTAATATTTATCAATTTTCTAGGGCGTCTCAATCACCCTTACAAATGAAATAAGCATTACTTAATTACTTTTCTAGCACGTTTTTTCTAGATTTTAGTTTCTTAAAAATAGATCAGATATAATACATATGAAGATATAAGATTTAATATTCATTATTATAGTTAACCTTTTTTTTGAAACTTCTAATTAGAAGTAATTACAGAATAGAGAGGAATTTCAAAAATAGACATCCAACCAAGGTGGAGACATATGTAGATACACTTTGTCTCCTCACACAACCAAAAGAAGGACAACAAATTTAAAAACAAAAAATAACCACAACTGCCTGAAAATCAAACTGTATAGAAGCCTGACAACCAAGGAGTTAAAGAAACATTCATCCATACCAGTAGGAGGGGCAGAGATGGGTAGCTGGGGTGGAAAGGATGTGGCAAGTCTGTGACTAGGGACCAGGACAGCCAAGGCAATGGTGGTCTGGGTGGTCCCACATTTGCATGCAGATAAACCAGGAGGACCAACTGGGGAATGAGAGAGACCAAGCAATCCAGGTTTCTGGCACCGGAAAAGAAAGCCTCAAAACCTCTACTGGTAAAAACCTGTGGAGTTTGCGGTGGCAGGAGAAACTGCCATTCTCACAGGAGAATTCGTTTGAGAGACCTACAGGGTTCTAGAACATACACAAACCCACCCACCTGGGAATCAGCACCAGAGGGGCCCAATTTACTTATGAGTAGCAGGGGAAGTGACTGAGAGGCAAGCAGGAGCCAAGCAAGCAGCGTTGCTCCCTCTCACACCCCTCCCCACATAGAGTGGCACAGTGCATGGCAACCCATGTCACTGCCTTGTGCTGCTGTATGTGGGGGAGGGGTGTGAGAGGGAACAAGGTGGTGATGTGGGTTGCCATGCCCTGGTGAACACCCAAGACTCCATCCCTCACAACATAATAGGTATGCCCAGATGAAAAAAGCATGGTCCAAATAAAAGAATAGATCAAAGCTCCAAAAATAGAGCTCAACTATGAAGAGGTAGCCAACCTAACAGATGCAGAGTTCAAAACACTGGTAATCTGGGTGCTCAGAGAAATGGTTGAGTATGGTCACAAAATGGAGGAAAAAGTGAAGACTGAGCAAAGTGAAATAAAGTAAAATATACAGGGAACTAACAGTGAAGGGAAGGAACCTGGGACTCAAACAATTTGGAGCACAAAGAAGAAATAAACATTCAACTAGAGCAGAATGAAGAAACAAGAATTCAAAAAAATAAGGAGAGGCTTAGGAACATCTGGGAGAACTTTAAATGTTCCAACGTCTGAATCATAGGGGTGCCAGAGGGAGAAGAGGAAGAACAAGACATTGCAAACTTATTTGAAAAAATAATAGAGAACTTCCCCAATCTGGCAAAGGAAATAGACTTCCAGGACGTCTAGGAAGCTCAGAAAGTTCCAAAGAAGTTGGACTCAAGGAAGCACACACCAAGGTACATCATAATTACATTACCCAAGATCAATGATAAGGAGAGAATCTTAAAAGCAACAAGAGAAAAGGAGACACTTACCTACAAAGAAGTTCCCATAAGACCACTGACTGATTTCTCCAAAGAAACCTTCCAGGCAAGAAGGGACTAGAAAGAAGTATTCAAAGCTATGAAAGGCAAGGACCTACATCCAAGATACTCTATCTGGCAAAGCTATCATTTAAAATGGAAGGGCAGATAAAGTGTTTCCCAGGTAAGGTAAAGTTAAAGGAGTTCATCATCACCAAGCCCTTATTACATGAAATGTTAAAGGGACTTATCTAAGAAAAAGAAGATGAAGAAAAATATGAACGGTAAAATAACAAACTCACAACTATCAACAAATGCACCTAAAAAAATAAAAACACAAACAAAATAAGCAGGCAGCTAGAACAGGAACAGAATCACAGAACTGGAGATCACATGGAGGGTTATCAGCAGGGAGGGAGGAGAATGGGGGAAAAGGTACAGGGAATAAGAAGCATAAATGGTAGGCACAAAATAGACAGGGGGAGATTAAGAATAGTATAGGAAAGGGAGAAGTCAAAGAACTTATATGTACAACCCATGGACATGAACTGGTGCTGGTGAGGGTAGGGTACAGGGTGGAGTGGAATAAAGGGGACAAAAATTGTGGGACAACTAAAATAGGATAATCAATAAAATATATTTTTAAAAAAGGAATTTCAAAAATAGTATAGAGAGGTCCCTTTTACCTATCACATAGCTTTCTCCAATAGCATAATTATTGTACTTAGGCCTTTGCAAAATCACTTATGGGAACATCAGTATAGATTGTTTTTTTCTTTTTTAAAATTTTTATTGAATTTATTGGGATGATATTGCTTAATAAAATTATATAGGTCTCAAGTGTACAATTCTAAAATGCATCATCTATATATTGTATTGTGTATTTATCACTGAAGTCAAATCTCCTTCTTTCACCATTTATCTTTCCTTTAACCTTCTTCTACCTCTCTCATACCTTTTTCCCTCTGGTAATCATGATATTGTTGTCTGTGTCTATGAATTTGGTTTTGCTTAACCCCTTCACATATTTTACTCAACCACCCCACTCCTCTGTCCTCTGATAGCTATCAGTCTGTGCTTTGTATTTATGTGTCTCTTTCTATTTTGTTTGTTTTGTTTTGTTCATTAGTATTCACATGTAAGTGAAATCAAGTGGTATTTGTCTTTATCTGACTAGCTTATATCACTTAGCATAGTGCTCTCCAGGTTCATCCATGCTGTTATAAAAGGTAAGATTTCCTTCTTTTCTATGGCTGAGTAGTATTCCATTCCGTAAATGTACCACACTTTTTTATCCACTCACCTACTGATAGCACTTACTTGGGCTGTTTCCAGATCTTGGCTATTGTAAATAATTCTGCAATGAACATAATGGAGCATAGATATATATTTTCAAATTATTTTTCAGGTTTTCTTGGGTATATTCCCAATAGTGGAATCACTGGGTCTTAAAGCAGTTCTATTTTTAATTTTTTGAGGAAACTCCATGTTTAAGAAAACTAATGTTTCTTAAACTCTATGTTTCAAGAGTGGCTGCACCAATCTGCTTCCCCACCAACAGTGTACAAAAGTTCCCTTTTCTCCACATCCTTGCCAACATTTTTGTTTGTTGATCTTTTGATGATAGCCATTTTGACAGGTTTGAGATGATATTTTAGTTAAATTTTTAATACTCAATTGAAATTATGTTTATTTATTTTAGAGAGAGAAAAGGGGATTGATAGAGAGATACAGACCTGTATGTAAGAGAGAAATATAGATTAGTTGCCTCCCATTCACAGCCAAATGTGGATCCAACTGCAACAATTTGGTGTACAGGATGATGCTCCAGCCAATTAACCCTGGCCAGGGCTGTAGTTAACTTTTGAAAAAGCAAAACTAAATGATTTTTTTTCCTTTTTGCCTTTGGATTTTATTTATTTATTTTAAGAGAGGGGGAAAGGGAAGGCGAAAGAGAGGGAGGGAAAAGTCAATGTGTCTTGCCTGTTCCGCACCCTCAATTGGGACCCGGGCCTCAGCCCAGGCATGTGCCCTGACTGGGAATTGAACTGGTGACCCTTTGGTTCACAGACTGCCACTCAGTCCACTGAGCCATACTAGCCATACTGGTCTAAATGATTTCCCCTTAATTTTCTTTTTTTTCTTATATTTCCTTATGTTCAATGACTCATATTGTTTTCCAAAATGATATTTACTAATATGCATATATTATTTTTTAAAATTATTTTAAGTAATTGGGTAAGGATCATATTTTTTTTACATTGGATTTCATGATCAACAAAATATTTATATCAATTTCTTGTAGCTATATTATAAATGAGTGGAAAAAATTAGGAAAATGTGTAAAAGGAATAGATAAGTGCTTTCCTGAGCATACCTTTAAAAGCATGAAAAATGTTAATACAAGTAATTATAAAGTTTCATTCTAAAGGTCTTGGGAAACCAACAAATCTTGAGGAAAAGTAGTAATGATGATCAGGTTGTATACCTGAAAAAAAAAAGTACTGTTTTTATTCAGGTATACAACCTGATTAAAAACATTTATTATTTTTATTCTCCAGTGTATAGTCTAGTGCTTTTCTAGTAGGTCTTTAGTAAATATATATATACATATATATTTATATATATATGTGTATATATATGTATATATGTACAAATATATATACATATGTATTTATATATATATGTATATATAAATATACATATAAATATATACATATATATGTATACATATGTATATATATGTATATATATGTATATATGTACAAATATATATACATATGTATTTAAAAACTACCGTTTCTTAAAAAAACAACAGCTTGAGCAATAATTTACTTTATCATTAAAGAAAATTAACTCCTAAAATATTTTTAGAGTATTTAAAAGTCATATGTCTGTTCAGGGAAATAAGTTTCTGCTTCACTGACTTTCATAATGTTTAAGAGAGTAAGTGAGGTTAAATCCTGGTACTTTTGATTCCTGAAAATAATAAACTGGGCATTTGTTTATTATGCAGTCTCTTTGTGGTTTAGTTTTATCATCGCTAATGTAAAGGAATAAATTGTATTTATAACACTAGACTGTTGTGAGGAATAAAGGAATTAAGTCTGAAAAGTTTAATGTAAAGTTGGCATATAATTGGCATTCAGTCAGTGTATTTGTCTAAGCAGATATCTAATATGAATAATACATAATACATGGTAATGCACGTAGAAAACCTAACTGTTCATAATTTATTGGTATTCAAAGCAGTTAAGCAAGATGCCCATAGAAAACTTCTAAGAAACAGGAAAGATTGATAATTCAGATATCTCATTTGCATTCGTGATGGCCACAGTAGAGATTAAACAAATTGTATGTTTAGTAATCAATACCAACTGCAGTGCAATCCCTGGGGCTATAGTGCATGCTATTTATTCTTATTTTTGCTATACCATTCCTTGAGTCTAAATGTTTAACATAGTTCATGTTAAGAAAATTTGTTGGTAATAAATTCCTAACCTAAAAAAAGTTAAATTTTAAAACAAATTAATACTTCAATATGTTCATAAAAAACTCTACTTCTAAATCCATTGAACCAAAAAATCATCAAATGTTCTGGAATTGTTCAAGTAAAACATAATAACTCCTTATTTTGCTGAAATATTGTCCAGCAAATGAACTAATAATTAGTTCCTTGGCTTTGCCAAACATTTTTTCTGTGCATGTAATCCTGCACGCTGGTCTCTCAGGAAGTTTAGATAGTCAGGGATGAACTGCTGTTCTTCCCTTCATATAAATATCAGCTAACAGGAGCCCAAAGCAGTGGTGTTTTCAGTTAACATGAGTGCAACTGACAGCTTCTTAAACAGCATTGGCTGAGATAATAATACAGGTTTTCTTTCTAAAGAAATCTCTTAGGTATTATTGTAGTGAATTTCACAGTCATACATTTATAACAATGCTTTTGAGAGCTTGGTTCCTTGCTTCCATTTATTTTATAATATTGAGAATGAGAGATAAGATTATTCTGTGCCAGTTCCTTGAAAATAAGCCTTTCTCTTACCAGAGTATAGGCATGTTTTCAACACATCATATTCAGACACTTTACTCCCCTTGCTTCTCCCCAGCACTAAAAGCTTAATTTATGAAATATGTACTGAATAATTCCTGGGGTTTTCTTCCCTTAGGTTAAATGGCTTTTATAATAGACAACTTCTTTGTGCCTTGACAATCGATTTATTTAGGGTAAATATCACAAAATATGTCCAGCACTATCTAAACCTTAAGAGATGCAGTTTAATTTCCCTTTCACAAGGGTCCTCAGTTTCCCTACAGGTATACTGATGGTTGGGCCCATGGCAAAAATGTACCATGTATGTCTTATTTTATTTAAGTTCCACTTAGATCTAAATTGGGCTTGTGTTCATAAATGATTTAATGATACATCAGAACCAGCTTTCTACCACATGATGTTGTGGTTACATAAAATAGAACATTACTTTATATTTATCATTTATTTGTAAAAGAAATCTATAAGTTTAAAACTCATTAACTTGTCAGAGTGAGTGAATCTATGGCAGATGATGGGCCAAAGACCCTCACCTTTCTAGATGGCTGAACTGCAACTCTAAGCTGCTAATAGCAATGGATCAAATTGAATTTAGTGTTCAAGAGACTGAAAACCGCAAAACCACATCAAGCACTATTGATTTTCCTTAAGTGCTGAAGCTTTTAAGGGGACCTTACAAAGAAGTGTATTGTATAGAACTGTGCACCATCTATTTTGCTGAATTTTGAAAGTTGGATACAGTTTGGGAAAACTAAATAAATGGAGAGAACTTTGGGGTTAATAAAAGTAAAGCCAAGTTCCCAAACAATTATTTGGTGGGAAATTGGAAAGACATCACAGCTCTTCAGCTTTACTGTAAGGCAATGGTACAGACCAGAGATGCTATTAGGTGCTGTCATCAAGGATAACAGGAAAAGGCTAAGATAGCATATGGATTGTCATGCTTCACTACTCTCCGAACACAGGGGACATGGCTAGTTCACCAATCATGTACATGTGCTCCAGACCAGCATCAGACATATGCATGACAAAAACATCACATGCAAGGACCTGAATTTACAAATATGTCACAATGCTAAATGAACTGTTTCAATTTGCCATTACATAATCTCCTTGATACCTGGGCAACCCAACACATTGTAAGCGCTACACATTTTCAAGGCAAATCACTAAATCAGCTAATCAGCTGAATATAAATTCAAAATGACTAAACGGTTATTTGATGATGCCTTGAATAGAAATCTATTTTTTTTAATTTCACAAGTTCAAAGTCTAGAGAAAATTCAAAATAATCAAAATGAGGTTTGTTGCTTCTTACATTTGACTTGCATATATATTTACAGTGCAAAGTTACAAAATAATGTAACACTAAAGCAGGTGAGCAAAGAATGAAAATAAAACTGTTTTTTTCTTGTGTGAGGAGGAAATATAATATTTATCACTGAAACTGAAACTTGGTCTATTTAATTTGCATGTATATTGGATGATAAAAGAAGACTATTTTGGTCTTCTGACTTTGCACTTGTATACTATTTATATTGAGATATATTTTATATCTAAAAATTCAAGGTTTTACAGCTACTTATTTCTCCTTAAAGTATAATTTGATTGATTTTTCTCCTTGACTTTATTTAGTAAAAATAATAATTAGTTTTATATTTATAAATGAAAGTTTATGGACATTCTTGAATTTTTTTTTATCATAAGAAATCAGTTTTTTTTTAGAACAGTAGCTTTCCATACAGAACAGATGATTTGAAGATAATTGTATATGTCTTTCCATACAGAACAGATGATTTGAAGATAATTGTATATGTCTTGGGATAGCCACACAGTTTCCTATATAAGAAACAAATGCTCATATCAATTTAAAGGTCAATTGATAATAAACATTGTTTATAAATGAAGTAGAAATTTTAGAATAAATAAAACCCTGAGTCAAAGGACTCAGATATATTTACAGCAATATTTTCTAATTTAAAATATTTTTGTTTTGATTTTATTTATTTATTTTTAGAAAGAGGGGAAGGAGGGGATAAAGAGAGTGAGAGAAACATCAGTGATTTGTGGTTGCCTTTCAGTGTCTCCAAATGGGAACCTGGTCCTCAACCCAGGCATGTGCCCTGACTGGGAATTGAACCGGCAGCCCTTTGGTTCATAGGTCAGCACTCAATCCACTGAGCTACAACATCCAGGGCTTATTTAAGATATTTATAGTCAGAGTCATCATTAATCTGAACTGCTGCAATAACTTGGAAAAATTAGACTCTATTTCCAGGGAAAGCAGGGTAGTGTTAAAGTTGGAATATGAGGACTTTGTCCATTTATCTAAGAAATAATACAGCCTACAGAAAAAGGCTTAAAATTCTTGAGAGGAAAAACTAGAGTTACCCAAATTATTTTCTACAATAGTATGACAGGTATTTAAAATAGATTTTGATAAATAATGTAGTATTGAAAAAGTTTTTTTTAATAGGGAAAATTTTATTAATATTTAAGTTGATTTATCTTTCCAACTATCTATATAGTTATAAAATAGTGTTGAGTTGTTTTATGCCCTATGTCTAAAACCATAGAAGCTAATAAATACTAAAGGTTATCATTGTATCACATTTACTTTCATATGGGTTCTTTCAATGATTCAAAAGAAGTGAGAAAGTATTGTTAAAGTGTTATTATATTTGTTTTGAAAAGATTGACATTTGGCAGCCACAGACAACTGTACTTATATGTATGTGTGAAGTCCCAAGATAACATAGTAAACTTTAAATAATAACTTCATCAGCTTTGTAATTAAAACTTAAAAGAGCTGAAAAATCCTTTATTTAATACTGAATCAGAAAAAATGCATTCAGATATTTCAAATAAAATGTACAACTATTGTACAAAGTAAAAATGAGATTCATTAGTAAAAATGGGATGTTACAGAACAATTTAAGGGCATTCTGTAAACATAATTGCAAAAAGAAATTTAAAGTGAAGATTCAGCATTTTTACTGAAGTAAATATTTCAACTATTAGGAAAGTATTTTGTTTTGATATAGCTATTGAGAAGGAAAAACCTCTAAATGATAAGGCAATCTGGAAGAGAAGTCACTTTCCCCACTAAACTAAAATTGCAGCTCCTTCAAAAATACAGTTGATTTCAGATTAAAATTGGAAAATTGACAGTGAAAAAAAAAAAGAACTGTCTTCTGAGAAGTAAGCCTCTTGATAGGTTTTGTTATATAATAATACACAGTTCTCTGAAATGTCAGAGGTCTATAGGAAAAAAGTTGGTATTTTCAGTGTATTTAAAATATATTATTTCTGTTAAGGGCCATAGCTATCATCTAATGTGTTGAAAATTATTGCATAATTACTGTGGTCAAAATCAGTCACCTTTGTGGGTATGAAACTTTGTTTCAATGTACAGAGCTTAGACAAAAAACCTCAGTAGGAAAAAAAAAATAATGAATTTCAGTAGTTTTCCTTAATTAAATACTACCATTCCTTGGGTGTATTCATGATTTAATATGCAACTACAGAACATATCAACACTAGGTTTCAGCTTTCCATAGATGATTCATTGTCTTGAAGCACAAGTGTCATCCATTCATGGAGGTTTTGGGGGTTTATTTAGGTGACCGTCTCTCCAATGTCACAAGAGAGAACAGTTTACTTTTCCCCCGATGTTGCTTGTCGCTAGCATGGGACTTTCGCAAACATTTAGAGAACTGGTATAGATTTGTCTCCAGTGTACCTGGACTTCTTAGGTTCTTGGTTCATCTTTTAATTGATCACATGCTGACTCTTTAGCTGCTGCCACCTGCTGTGTGTTTTCAAACACTGCTGAGTAATGTCACCAGGGCAAGCCCTCCAGCTTTATTTTTTAAGTATACTCTCACCTGGGCAAATGGAAAGTGGTAGATTTTCTAGATATTCGCAAAGGAGTCCTGAATATGTCTGTGGATGGTTAGCAATGCCTCTCATAGATGTCCCATGAGACCATCTCTTTTACTTTCCCAGTGTCAACTGAGGGGACTGTATGAATCTGTAATTTTTTAAAGACATTATTTATTTATTTTTAGAGAGAGGAAAAGGGAAGGAGAAGGAGAGGGAGAGAAAGATGGAGGTGAGTGAGAAACTTCGATCAGCTGCCTCTTGCACCGCCCCAGCCAGAAGGGAACACGGAACCCAGGTATGCCCTTCCACAAAGGATAGAACTGGCAAACTTTCACTTTGTTAGATGATGACCAACCAATGGAGTTACACGAGCGATGGCCGAGTCTGTAATTTTCAAATGTTCTTAATGGCTCGAGATTCAATGTTCATTATACCGTCCAAGTAATTCTATTATAAATAAACCTACATTTCTGTTCATAAGTATTCAAATTTCTCTACAAGTTATCTTTATTTCATCAAATTTAATGCTCTGTATGATCTTACTGGTGTTGATTCCATTAGTTCACATATACCTTCAATACTGTAGTAAATGCTTTATAATATGTTAATTACAAATGTGAGTCATCGCCTATATGCTCAATTGATATGTGACAAAAGAGGCAAGAATATACAATGAGGTAAAAACAGTCTATTCAATAAACAGTGCTGGGTGGATAAAAAGTGGACAGAAACATGCAAAAAAAAAAAAAATGAAACCAGACCACCTCTTTGAACCATATACGCTAAACTCAAAATAAAGGGCTAAATGTAAGACTTAAAGCCATAAAACTCATAGAAGAAAATGGGCTGTAAAATCTTAGATGTATCTCTTAGCAATATTTATTCTGACATATATCCTATGGCAAAGTAAACAGAAGAAAAAATAAACATATGAGACTACATCAAACTAAAAAAAATTTGCACGGCAAAGGAAACTATCAACAAAACAAAACAAAAAACAGCCTACTGAATGGGGGAAACATTTACCAGTGATACCTCTGGTAAGGAGTTAATATCTAAAATTTATAAAAATCTCAGACAACTCTACACCAAATTAAATTAAAATGTGGGCAGAGGACCTGTATAAACACATCTTAAAAGAGGACATACAGATGGCCAATAGACACATGAAAAGATGCTTAAAATTACTAATCATCAGAGAAATGCAAATTAAAACCACAATGAGATATCACCCCACACATGTCAAAACGGCTGTCATTGGTAAATCAACAAACAACAAATGTTGGCAAAGATTGAAGAAAAAGGAACCCTTATGCACTATTGGTGGGAATGCAGATTGGTGTAGCCACTGTAGGAAACAGTATGGAGTTCCCTCAAAAAAGTAAAAATAGACCTGTGTTGTGACTGAGAGATGCCACTTCTGAGTATACATATAAAAAAAAAATGCTAAGGATGTATATACCTCTATGTTCATTGCAATGTTATTTATAATAACCAAGATATGGATGCAGCCCATATCTTGGTTATTATAAATAACCAAGATATGGTTATTTATCTGCCCATCAGTAGATAAGTGGATATTAAAGTGGAGGTACATATATACAATGGGATATTACTCAGCAATAAAATTTTGTGACATGAGTGGACCTAGAGGGTATTATGCTAAATGAAATAGTCAGAAAAAGACAAATGTCCTGTGATTTCACTAATATGTGGAATCAAAAGAACCAAATAAAGAAATAAAGTAGAAACAGACTCATAGATACAGAGCACACACTGAAAACTGTCAGAGGAGAAAGAGTATTGGAGGTCTGGGTGAAAAAGTTGAAGGGATTAAGAAGTACAAATTGGTAGTTGCAAAACAGTCATGGGGATGTGAAGGACAGCCTAGGGAATAAGGTCATTAATATTGTAATAACTATATATGGTGTCAGGTGGATACTCGAAATATCGGAGGGATCACTTTGTAAAGTATGTGATTGTCTAACTGCTATGCTATACAACTGAAACTAAAATAAAATAATTTTGAATGGAAACTATAATTGAAAAACTAAAAAAAAGAATGTGGGTCATTTTTTCATTATTCTTTAAAGGGATGCTGGAGGAGACTTGGGAAGGAGAAGAGAATGCATTTTTACTTTTATTTATTATTTATCCATCAAATATCAATATTCCTTGGAATATCTTATATCACTGGCTGTCTACAGGCTTTTCAAACCTTAAATCTTAGACTGCTTTATAAATAGGGTTGCCAAATGCATGCAGTACTTGGGATATATTGTTTTTGTCATATTCAAATTTAACTGGACATTCTGTATTTTTTACTTGCTAAAACTAAGCTTTATATCAGTTTCCTAGAGCTACTATCTTAGTCCATTGAGGCTTATAAAAAATACCATAGCCCTAGATTATAACCAACAGAATTTTATTTCTCAGAGTTCTGGAGGCTGAAATTTCAAGATCAAGGTCTCAGCATCGCCAAGTTCTCTGACTAGGACCTACTCCTGGGTTCATGTAGTGTTGCCTTTTCCCAGCTTCTGGGTTTTGCCAGGCATTCTTGACATTTCTTGGCTTGTAGCTATTGCATTTCAGCTGGCCTCTGTCATCATATGGTGTTCTGCCTTGGCGTGTCTATCTCTGTATTTCTTCTCTTTTTGTAAGAACACCACCCCCCTCCAATATAACCCGATCTTAAATAATTACATCTGCAGTGGCCCTATACCAAATATGGTCACATTTTGAGGTATGAAGAGTTGAGACTTCAACATATCTCTTGAAGTGATTCAATTCTATCCATATCAACCTATTTATAAAGCCATTCTTTTTTATAGAAAGAGAATGTGTTTTATTTCGGGGGGGGAGGGCACTAAGCAAGTAACAACTATCTGTGTCAGAAACAGTTCAGTCTCTACTTATACACCAAGACCCCAAATACATAGGAATTAAAGTCCTTTTAAATATTAAATTGACATGCAATTGTAGTTCTTTTAAATATTATTCGAATTAGTAAACATCACTTTTAAGAAAATTGTCAACAGTTGTTAATTTTTTAAAATTAAATCACAAGTAAAGATTCCTGATTTGTCCACTGAAAGTTATAAAGATTGCTTGATTCCATGTCATTTTGATAAACATAACTTTCATTTATTAAAGTAATAGTCAGCTATACATCAGGTATTATGCTAAATAAAAAGAATGATGATATAGACACTACCTCTTAGTAGCTTCCAGTTTGATAGACAATATAAATTGATAACAATATGATCAATCAAATATCATCACAGATATATTAATTCAAAAGGGGAACAGCAACTAATTGCACCATAGCCAGTGATGTGATTACCCCCTTCTGTAGTGCAGGTCCCGTCAGATCTTTCTTCTGAAAATCAACTCTAAGTAAATAAGAATATAAGAAGAAATATGTTTATTTCTGAGTTATCACAAAACAAAACCAATTTAAAATAGGGTATAATTAAGTAAATATGATACACCTTAGTTTATTTTGCATATCAAAACAGAAAGCAATATACATAACAGCAATTTTGGATTTTATTTTAAAATTATAGATGATATATTTGTTTTCAAAATTTCTGTCATTGGATTATTATGTGATTAGAAAAAGTTAAGTTCATCTAGAAATTTTACAAGCATATAAAATTGTATAATGAAAAAATTGCAGAAATGCAATTTCTTTTTAAACATTTGTTGTGCATAATATGTTTAAAATAAAGTCCTGCCCTGACCAGTGTGGCTCAGTTGTTTGGGCATCATCTCACAAAGCAAATGTTGCCTGTTCAGTCCCTGGTTGGGGTGCATACAAGAGGCAACCGATCGATGTCTCTCTCTCTTTCTCTTTCTCCCTCCTTTCCCGTCTCTCTAGAAAAATAAAATAAACTCCTATAGGCTTCAGAGAAATAATACTGTATTCACATTATTTCAGTCTTGCTCTAAAACTAGTTATATCAGGATATTCCAGCAGCACATTTAATGAAACAAATTGGATCGTGGATGAAGACAATGTTCCTTTAACAAAGCACACAAGAAATGCCATGTATCAGTGCAAAATAACCCAATAATAAAAATTTACCCATTTCAAATGTGAAAAACTTAATACTATTTCTTTTATCTTTAAATTAATTAAATAGCATTTAGATTTTCCCACTCAACATTTATTTCCTTATAAATACAACTGAAGAGATGAAGGTGAACCATAATGCCAACATGATAAATGTTTGAGGTTGATATGTCACTTTGTATATTTATCCTTATCTTTCTTGATCTTTTGTATGTAATTCATTGTTGATATATCTCTGTCTTGAAATACCACCACTCTCATTCTCATTATAATGCAATTGGCAGGAGCATAGCATTTTTTTTCACACCAAGAATACTTAATAATATTCTTTTGTGTGATACCATTAAAATATGCTAAGTAAAGTGAATTTGAGGAAGAACACAAAGATGCTTTGAAAGGTTATGATCTATGACAATCTATAGCTTTAAAGTTGGTTTAATTGAATTAATTGTTGCTCAGAAGAACATGAGGAACAAAGAACAGAATGACTGAACATTTTCATGGAAAAATGTTTGACCTTTTTCATATTAGGGCATTGATTGGCAGATTATTCTCCTTCTCCCACAAACAAAAGAATTTTATAAAAGAAAATTACAGGTTATATTTGAAAAGATAGAAAATCTATGCAAAAATAGAAACTCCTATATATGATAGAAACGAGAAAGAATTAATAGCATATATATTTTATGTGGCTTGTTATAACAATAAAAATTCTAATGTATTTATCCATCTTTTATAATAAGGATATTATATTATTCATTTATGTTAATTTACTTAAGCATATCAGAAAAGAGTTTCATTTTATTTTGTGATATCACTAGTCTAAACAAAGATTTTTTCTTTCTGTTTTGCTATTCTAAGTAACTGTTTTATGAATTTATATATATTTTTAACTCGGTTACCTTAATCAATGTCAACAACAAACACATTCCCTGGAAAATAGTAAGGCAGATATCAGACTGAACCACATGAAAGGTGACAGCAGGGTAATCAGAGAAAAGATTTATTCAAACTGAACAGAGCAGGGAAGACTACACAAAAGAGATAATAAGTTCAGTTGAGTTGCTTTTAGTTCTGAAAATAAACCATATGTATTTATACCTTCTAAACTTGATAAATGACTATTAAATCTTTGAATTTCTAAACTCCAATGTCTTATATTCTGGTCAAACTCACGTTCTTATTTCAAAGGTTTAGCTGTCATCTTCTCTGTGAAGTGTTTTATAGCCTTTTCAGATCAAATTAGGCATTTCTCATTTGAATTTTCCATTACCAATTATATACTATAGTTACAAAATAGAATTTACCATACTGTGTAATAATATTTTATGTCTGCCTACATGACTGAATGGGGTCTTTTTAGTCAGGGTTTGTGCTCTCTAACATTACATTTTCAGGGGTGTAGAGTTGACGTTCAAATAAAACTGAAAAATGAATGCAAAGATATCCACTTGAGATTTAATGGAGCATTTTATCCTTGTTTTTCTCTAAGTTTGCAATACTATTCACTATCTAAGTGATAATTTTTATTATGAAAATGGATTTTAAATATTTATGTTAAATGAGGTGATTTGATTTAACAATGATGAAAGGGATATTCATACATGATACACTAGTCATGAAGGACCCCCAAATCTGTAGCCTCTTAGTTGTAAAAATACAGGAGAGAATGCAGGGATAAACTGAATGCCTCAAGGAGAATATCAAATATCAATATAAATTATAATTTATCTAGAATGCAAACTGACAGGCAAATCTTGATTTAGAAATGACAGTGAATAGAGTTACTGGAGATAAGCAGTCAAAATCCATCTGGCATTCGGAATTTCCAATAACGTAGATATTCAGTTGCTAAATGATACTACTGTCAGAAATAACAATTGCAAAGAGTAAAAACAAATATATTTATTATTTTGCATATCCCATATTTAATAATCTTTAACAGTCAGATGTGCTTAAAAGTAGATGTTCCTATTTATATTGATGAGTCACTTTTTTTCCTAGCACTAGAGAAAGTAGTCAAATTAGCCAAAGAACATATATACATATTTGTATAGACCATGGACACAGGTATAAATGGGGTGAAGGGAGGGCTAGGTGGAGGGGAGCATGGGGGGCACATAGGGAGAAATCTGTAATAGTGTCAATAATAAAAATAACAATAGTAAATAAAGAAATGTGCATAGCATGAATTACTGCATATTGTGGTAATTATAAATTAGAGTGGTTTTTGCTTTCCTTGGCTATTTTTAAAACATTGTTTTCCTTTTATGAACACAAAGAACTGAAACTCACAAAATAATTTATTTGAAAAGTGGATGAGGTTTTCTTTTTAGTATATTTTATTGATTATGGTATTACAGTTGTACTTTTCCCCTCTTTGCTCCCCTCTGCCCTGTGCCACCCTTCCCTCCAGCAATCTCCACCCTTAGTTTATTTGCATGGGTCATGCATGTAAGTCCTTTGGTTCCTCCATTCCCTATACTATTCTTAACATCCTTTTGCCTATTTTGTTCCTATCAATTATGCTTTTTAATCCCTGCACTTTTCCCAACTCTCCCCTTTCTCCTCCCCAACTCTCCCCTTTCCCCTTTCCCCTAACCCACCAAATGATCTCCATACTTATGATTCTGTTCCTGTTCTGGTTGTTTGGTTAGTTTTTTTTCTTTTTTTTTTACCTAAAATTTCAGTAAATTTTAAAAATAATTTTCTTTTCATTGTAACATAATTTTACCATATTTTGTTTTTAAATTGCAATGATTTGAAATGGAACCAGAATAATAAATAATACTTTACCTCTCCCAAGTTATCTTTATTTTTATCCTCTTTTAATGTTAAGATAAATTTCAGATTGACTCTAAATAGATCAAT